>JACEGR010005138.1:0-77157 GCA_014170235.1 Listronotus bonariensis
AAACAAGATACAGCCGACATTAAAACGGCATTAAATTTTTGGTTAAATAGTCTACAACTTTCCCCATTTAACCTTCTTACTACCTCTTATAGTTTTTATTATCTCAATACACACTGTATGGAAAAATATTATCAGCAATTTTAGGCGTTCAACCAATTATAACCGCGGTAATAATTGGTGACAGCTTTGACGTATAATACATTGTTTAAACGTCAACATAACCGATTGGTTAATACCGTTTTAAAATTGGTTCTTCGCCTAAAATTGATGTATATTTATTTGTGTAAAATCCTGTTATAAGAAAAACAACTAGTTTAGGGTGGCCAAGACTGTGGTTTCCACTTAGAATATGTGAATGTGACACGTGCGAATCATTTCGTTTAGGCATCGCTAATAACACTGGTCAACAAGGTTTTTGCCCAACAATAATGAGTTGTTATTAGATAATATTTGATGAGTACTCATGAAGCATATTCATTTCATAGTTGGCTTAGTTCGACTTTACCAAGAAATGCAGGTTAAAACATGTTTCGGTTGCGCGGATACGTTTTTAAACAATAACGATTATAATGTATAAAAACAAACAATTAGCACACGTGGATTGTTAAATTTGTTGCAAATAAATAGTTTAAATAGTATATTAAGTAGTGTCGTATTAATATTTAATAGTTTTCATAATTGTTTTATTTAATTCGTATATCACTAAAAGTGTTTGCTCTAGAGACTTGAATTTTGGATATGCTCTAGCTTAAACATTGAGCTATGTGCCACAATTGTTTTAGAATTCTAGCTTTAAAGGTTTTTGTGTTATTAAAAAGTATGTAAAAAAGTTCCTGTTTTTTCAAATAAAATCGAAAATTTTCAGGCTTTATAAAACACTTTGTATAAATAGGAAATTATATTTTATATCTTAAATTGTAAAACTTTATGCTAAAAATACGTTAAAATTACAATTTTTTGATACAGGGTCAAATTTTTGAGAAAAAAATAAAAACCGCTAAAATTTGGTCAAAATTTTAAACTTTCTAGTTTTTTTTTTTGCCATTTCTAGAAGAAAATCTAACAGAAGACCATATAGAGAATTATTATCCTAGTAGTAGTAGTAGGTAGTAGTTATTTACTAACGACCGTGGTGGCACTACCGCGTTGTCTAAAAGGTGCTGTGAAATGCAAAAAAACTGCATGTTTCAGTGCTTGGAAAACGTTGACGGAACACGACAATAATGGGTTAAACATCCAGTAACCCGGCACTCACGGTACACTGGTATTTAGGCATAAGCCTTCGTGAGATGTCATAAAGATAAAAAAATGTTTTGATTAAAAAGTAGTTCGGGTCCTGATAGTCAAAATGGCCTCCGAAGATGACCATGTTTTTTTTTATCAAACAATGGCACTGGTACCCAAACAGTAGCCCCCCGGTAGGCTTCTGAAGACCATGGAGCCCCTTTTCTGTGCAAAATTTGAAGTCTCTAACTTAAAAATGCTACTTGTAGCGTGTTTCCTAGCAAAAATCACACACATACATACATTTTGCTCCAGAGCAATTTCAGTATATACGCCATATTGAAAATTTGCCTTATTGGTATATTTTGTTGGTCGTTAAGAAGAGAAGCTGTAGATCGCAATTATAAAAGAAAAAGTACCTTTGTTCATGTTTAAACTGTACATTTTTAAAATTATTATACTAAATAAACTTTTAACTGAGCTGTCTTCTTATTGTTATCCAGAGAAAACCCAAGCTAACAAAGACATGAAATTAGTACCACTGTGTTGTGTTGTGTTGTGTTGTGTAATTACCTCCAGTTTTTAGCCTATGTGTGCTGCCACACTATCACATGTAAATATGTCTCTTTGCAAATGATTCTTATCAGCCATATTTGGGTACACACAATGGCGTAGCGGGGACTAATATAGACGTGGGCGAAGTCGTACGAGCGAGGCCTCTTTTCTTTGATGCCAAGATCTATCCAATAAATCCTTATTATTAAACATGCTTTGAGAGGAGATACCTTCCTATTACTATAGTCAAATGGTATAAATTGCATGTAGAAGAATATTCAGAAGCCTCAAAATGTTGTGTTTATGTGACAACCAGAATAATTTTAGCTTACTTAGCTAACAAGACGCCCACTGGAATGGTAGGCATGTGAGGTGGCGGCTAGGTGGTGAGTCAATGCCACTAGCAAAGAAAATTAGGGGTCCATTTTAGGGCGACTAACTTACCACCTCGCGGCCACGTCACTTGCGTGCCATTTCAGTACGCGCCTTGTCTAAAAGAATGAAAGAAAAAATGTCGTTAGTATGGTGCTGTCAAGCTTGTGTATAATAAAATTTTTGTCAGTTCTGGTACCAATAGCTTTAAAAATAAATGTGCTGCCCAGTCAAATGAAATAATTAATTTTTACTGGAAAAGAAATGTAAGTAAACCTAAATCCGCTACTGTCTAAATGAGTGAGATGAAAATAGCCCAGTGCTTTCTTAATATTTTTCAATCTGGGGGTCCACGTAGCGTTCAATAAATCTTATTTTTGTAAAATATTTTTAGCACTTAGTAAGGCAGTCCTTTATTTATATATGGATTTTATACAAGGCCATAAAAACTTTTTAATGGCTTTAGAGTTATTTTTAAGGAGCAATTATAAAAAAATACGATTGATGACGATGTTTTTAATTT
This sequence comes from Listronotus bonariensis, assembly GCA_014170235.1. NCBI lineage: Eukaryota > Metazoa > Arthropoda > Insecta > Coleoptera > Curculionidae > Listronotus > Listronotus bonariensis. Next base: position 2,675 of record JACEGR010005138.1, read on the forward strand.
TTGATTAGTATAAGAGTTTTGTAGAGTCTAAAATATTGTTGTCTACCGGGTATTTAAATTGGGGTAGCGAGATACTAAAATTGGAACGCACTGCATTAAGTGCTTGGGAAAGAAGTACTTTTAGTAAGAGTAACGATTTATTTTACAGTATAAAAGACCCAAATATTGCAAAAGTAATCACATAAAAATGATTGACACGAGTAAAAATAACTTAAATTTAAATTTTATAATAAAATATTTTTATCAGCTTAATCCAGATCTAACTAGTATTTTTCACTTTTCTTTGGGAAAGTCCGAAACCCTTTGCAAATTTAGTTACAGTTCAAACGCTGGACCTTCTAATTCTTTGAAGATCAATCTACCAGTGGAGGTCAATTTTTGTTATTTAGCGCTGAATAAATACTATCATGAAATGAAACTTCTTTTAAGCATTTATTTATTAGAAATCTATACTTTTTAGGTGCATTCTTTACTATTTTACTGTATTATACAACAAATTATAATATTGGAGTCAATTGGAATAACTGATGTTCACGATATAACACATATTATTACTATTACAACTTAATAATAAAATTTAATATTATTAATGGTATTACATTAACAAAATTAGCCTTATGTTTATTCTTAGGTTATGAGTTTTTAAAATTATTTTATTTATTCATCACTATCATCACTGCTTTCTGTATCTTCGTTATTATAAGTAGGTAGTAGTAATTTGAGTTTTTATATTTCCTATTTCTTCTTTTACTAGATCTTCCGTTTCCTTCTTACAAATTAAATTAATTTAATCAAGATGCCTACAATATCCAGTCGATGATGGCCTTGGATTCTGCCAAAAGATATTGCCACTTGGGGTACATAAATGGAGTGGAACCAAGCAAACCGCAAACAAGTTAAAATAACTTTTTTCTACAATTATGGTATCGTCATCACTGAAACGTTGTTTGTATGTGGATTGTGAAGCGCTTTCATCGGCTCCCCATTTGTGAATTAAAAATAATTTATTGGGCTTCTGGGTACATTGTATAATCAAGTCTTTTTGTACATTTAATAAACGTTTTACTGTGTAGTCGACTAAACCCTGAAGAGTTACTTCTGCAAAGATATCCGATATTGTTATGCACTTCTTGTCTGGATAAAAAGCTTTTTTTCCACTAATATTTTATTGTAATAAGGATAAATATTTGCATTTCTTAATTTAGCTCCTTGTTGCATCAAAATGTACGATTTTTTGTATAATCGCCATCAATATACAGAGCGAGAGCTTCTTCATCGGTGTACATAATTGGTACTGCAGGCGCTGGAGAATGCAATATTTTTATCTTTAAAGGCTTTAAGCATTTTCCAATTTCTATTAGTATCTTTAAAGTACTTCGTTCACCCGCTGCTTCGAAGCTTTTACGAGTAGTAAACATTCATTCTTCGGATTAATATGTTTCTATTAATGGCAACACTTTTTGCCTTTTCGTTTGGTCTTTTACCTCAACAAAATCTTTGGTAGGTCGACCCCGTCTTGCATTTGTCATTCTCGATGTTGCTTCAGATTGTTTGTCATCAGTTTTTCGTAAGTTAAGGTCTATATTTCCGTCTAACCACTGTTGATGCCGATGTTCGAACACTTTAACAGTTTTGTTGCTGTCCTTCCACTTTTTAGTCAATTTACTATTAAAATTTTTAAGAGTTTTTTTATTATATCGAATATGGGGTCTTCTACATATGTGTCCAAACCCAGTATTGTAGAAACGTAAATTATTACCTCTAAATTCTTTTTTCTAAACTCTCTTCTTTACGCCAAATTTCAAATAAATTCCGTCTTGCAATAGACTTGCAGCCTGAAAAAAATGATAACTGTTTACCTGGCGGATGTTGGCACAAAAAACTTATGTTGTATTAACAACTATATAGTGAAGTATTATAAAAAAATAAACCACAAAGGATACAGTGGAATATAGGTTTTGCGAGATCTTCTTTTAAATGTCTAACGTAAATTTTACTGCCAACGTTTTTGTTGGACTCGTATAATCACTACATTACGAGTACAACTAAATTCATAATTCAGAACATTAGTACTTACCTTCCATATTATAAATCTAGTTATGAAAATTCTGCAATCCAGAAACTGTGTTAAATGAAAAACAAAATACTATACACGAAATTTATGTTGTTGGGAATAAATAAATAACTGACAACTGCTTAGGAACACAATCTCAACTAAACGGGATCATTTGCAGCATTTATCATTTTTACCTCGCTTTATCGACATATTTAGCCTATTTAGAATAACATACCTTCAATATTGGAGATATGCAAAAATAATATTTATTAATTCCTAAAATCGTTAAAATGTGCCGGCCAGAATTTGTCGATTACATTTTTAGGAAAAGCATAGAAACTTGCTTCTTTTTCTACTGAAAATTCGTTTCTATACTAAAATATTGTAAATTACTGTAGAATAGTTACCTTTACTCTATAGAATAGCCCTAAAGTTTATCAATAGATGCCCCATCTCTTTATCAAGGGTCTGAAAAAATTCTTGTGGTATTGGCAATGCCGATAGTAGGTTCAGTGAAAGGAGAAGAAATCTTGAATTTCAACCATATTATTTTGATTATACACACGTCTTTTTATTTAAGATCTTAACGGCTCTTCTAATGCCATATTAAACGTGTTAATATAGGTGAAAAGAAAGACTCCTCGATAAAACTGATAGCAAAACACACAGCTATTTACGCACATGGCTCAAAAACGCGTGTTAAACATAACGAAGTAAATAAATATTAATATATTTATATCAATTTTAATGCTTAAACATGAACTATCACCAGTTTTCTTAGGTTGCACCGTTGACCACCAGAGGTCTCATTGATCTTTGAAATCGCCAATTCTTAAAGAAAGATCTGTTAGTTTTTTGGTTCGAAACGTGGCATAAATGTAAAGTGTGAAATATTTTATTTATTTATTTTTTTTTTTTTTTGATTTAGAATTATAATGCAAGTGCATAAGGTAAGTTTAAAACCAAATATTCCGCCTATTTAAAAAAAACAAAGTGGATGATGGTGGCTTAAAGACATGTAATGGATCTTAATTTACTGATATTTTTCATAGAGCTGAAAAAGTGCCAATGATAATGTGTCGTTTGTTTTTAAAAATGTCTTTAAATAAACTGAGAAAAAAATTGTTTCGCAAAATTTCCGTTTTTTCGGGCTAATTCTGAAACGGTTGCAATTTTTAAATTTTGAAAACGGAATACTGTTAAGCATAAAAATGCGCAACTTTGTCCCAATTTTTACCAACCCTGTATATCTTACTATTTCCGATATCTTTAAGGTGTCCCTCGAATTTGTAACACCCTGTATAATTTATTAACACCTATTTAAAACCAAAATGTGTTTAAACACACCAGAAACAAAATTTATATCGTTAGGGTTAAAAAAAAAGATAATTTACCCCAACATTTTTAATCTACACTTAAAAGTATACCCTTGGTGGTGAACATTATTTATTAAGTTCAAATCTAATTATTTATATAGTCAACCTGTTTCTAAAAGCCTGCCATCCTGTCGCCGCATCTTTTAAAAGTTGAAGGACCCTCGGTTAAAATAACTTTATTATACGAGGAATAACCCAAACCCTTTTATATGTGCAAAATGATTATTAACGTCAGTAACATTAGAACTCTTCCCAAAGCAGAGCGAGGGAAAGTACAAAAGGACAGTGGAAAGATAAAATAGAGACTAAGAGAAAAATTTTAAATAAATTATAAACCAGTCATGATTATATTTACATTTAAATTTTGCTGCAGAAAGTGACGCCATTTCAAAGTGGCCCAAATAAAACAGTTATTATTTTTCACATATTCATGCACCCGATTGTCATAAAGCGTCTACAGTGTGTCCGAAATTTGTAGGGAATGTATGGGGATATTAAAAACTATAACAGATAAAAAGATAGGTAAATAGGGAAAGATACCATGGCCGTATTATCCATTAGGCTGACTAGGCTACAGCCTAGGGCGCCTTGAAAAAAATAGGCGCCAGACAGGGGAGGTTTTAAGAAAGTTTATGTTAAGTGGGGATTTTCTGTGAATAAGATGCTATGGAATGAAATAGACAAATAGGCGTGAAAAGGAGGGAATGACCTTTTTTTTTGCTCTTCAAAAATTTTTTGGGTGAAAAATAGGCGCTCCGGAAATTCTAGCCTAGGGAGCCTGAGACAGTTAATACGACCCTGAAAGATATAGGGCATTGATCTGCAAATTTAATTCCGTTTTTATGTCGGCTGTATCTTGTTTAGTTTGTAAGATATTAAAAAAAAACTTAAAATGTGCATTTTAAAAAAGTGCTGTATTATTTTTATTTTAAAATATTTTTAGAAACTGTAAAAACATTACTAGGACAACAAGAGTAATGCTTCCCTGTATTCAGATTTTAATTTCAACGTTTCGGTTTTAAGATACCATTATAAATTTTGGTTTTTCTAGCCCATTTTTAAAACACAATTTTTCCCTTTTTATTAATGTACCACACTTTATAATAATATTTTATTATTGGGTCAAAAAACCGAAAAATTGATTTTTGGTCCGATTTGGGCATGACTGCGGGGACCATTATCTCTACGAATTGCCTTTTAATTCTTAATAAAAAGCTTTGTTTGGAAAGATAATGCAACTTTTTTTAGTTTAATAAACCTATTAACCTAAACAAAGACGGATATTTAGTTTATGTATAGACGCATTAAAATATTTAGGGAGGTCCGGGAAGCCCCCCATAATATTTATGAGTAGACCGTCATAATTTCTAATCACAACTACTTTTAATCGGTCCGGTATCTATCACTCAATACAAACATTAAAGCTAAAATGCTAACTTAGCAGATTTGCGCTCCGGGAAACCGTTTTTCGTTACCAAAACAAATTTTAGATGCAGGTTGATGTACCTATGTTTTCTTGTGTGAAAATTAAAATGTTACTAAGAAACATATGTTTTATTTGCATCATTAATATATCAAAATGTAGGTGATTAATTTTATTTTATATACATAATAAAAATATTCTGTTTGTAAAGTTTTTAAAGAGAATTGCAATTTTTTTTACCGTTATCGGGTATCACCGCCAAGAGAAAATGGCTCTGGCAACGTGGCACCAAACCATATATACTATTTGCCATTTAGCTGTATAAATATTTAAAATTTTGTTAGAAAAAACAACACTGCAATTTATTCATATATTTTATAGAACATATTATAAATATTTTCTTTATTTTTTTATTTTAGGTTACCTCTTAGTCTTATGCCCATAATTTTATTATTTAGAAGAATCTGAATGTCTAGAAGTTATAAAAAATATTAGATATTAAGTTTTATGGTATAGTTCATTTAACAATGTTTTATTTTATAGTAAAATATATCTTAATTGGTAAGAGGCCTTATCTGCCCTAGGTGGGCGGCGTTATCCAACCTATCGGCCATCTTCGCTCGTTGGTAAGGTCTTAAACGCATAAAGTTTTTTAACTGAAAACGTTCACTTATCCAAAAATTAAACATAGCTTAATATAAACATATCCAAGATTTAAGCAATTAATGCCGTTTTAATAGTGACCTATATTAAAGATATGCTCTATATTGGTTAGGCGCATTCAGAGTGGGACAGCTTCGGTCCTGGTCCCAGGACCTAATCGGTCCCATTTTTTCCATTTTTGGCGTGTACCCAACGAACAGACCATCCAATAATGACCTATATGTTACTGACACTTCACAATATTCACATTTGCTTAGGTGGGCGGGGCTCTGTTAGTGCGTAAAAACATTTTTTTTTAATTGTATAATTCATAGTACCTAAACAAATTACCATACAAAAACCAATGTATTACCACAACTGAAAATTTAAATTTCACATAAAAATTTAAAAAAAAAAACCTTGTTTTTACCCTTACAAATCTTCTTGCATACGAAAGTTTTTAAAGAAACCGACGAAATAATGTTAAAAAAAATAAATACCGAAATACAAACATTTAAGAATAGAGACATTTTGCACCTCTTAAAATAACAGACGTTTTTTGGCTCTTCCTTATGGTTATCGTTATTAAACATAACGATCACGGCAGCAGTTTTAGACAGAGATTTTACAGCCCTTTTAAGAAATTTATCTTGCGTCTGCGCTTTCGACACATAACCTTATTTTTGCCTGTGGTTTGTCGATTTTAAAGTTAACGAAAATCAGTATTTACTTTGGCCTCTGCATATAAATTGATATTTAAATATATGCAAACCCTTCTGTTGATTTCGTTTTTTAAAGTAGATGCAAACAATACAGTATAAGCAAAACACAAAACTAAGGTTAGGTTTGGTAGTAGAATAAAAAGCAAGTGTGCCAGATTGTAACATCTAAATTAATTACTGATTTAGAATATCCGGAAAATGCAAGTTTTAATTTCTAAACACTATTTGATTTTAATACTGCTATAGATTTTTCGCTAATTAGAGCCCATGTATAAATGATATTTTAAATAATACGGCATTAAAATTTTAACCTTTAAATAATTGATATTAAAATTTCTACAATCTGGCAAAACCACGCAGTTTAACAATAACGAAAACGATAACGATAAGCGCTTCGGTATACATCCGTAATTAAAGGAGTCCGGTATGGTTAATAACGATAACGGATCATGCTTATGTTACTCGCGCAGTCTCAGAATAACGTTAAACCACAACGGAATTTCAGAAAAATAAGGGGTGCAAAATATTCTATTATCTTAAATATTATGCACTAGTAGCAAATCCAAGAGCTGTGCTTTGTTTTTTTTTTTTTAACAAAACGATGATAATTGTAGTAGGGGAGCCCACGATGCTAAATGGGGATTTACTTAAGCGTCAGAGAGACCTATTGTGTTGCAAAGCTTAAATGATAAGAAGGACAAAATGTTATATAATGTATACCTTGTTATCGGTGGGGGAAGTGGCTATAGACTTTTAAATATCTCAAAAAATTATTTTATTATTTCGGCTTGTGGAAATCATTCGGGTCGTATCGGATTATATATTTTTCGTTATCCCTTAATTATTTTCTTCAAAATAAAAAAATAACCACGCTTGAAAATGACGTTTTTTTGTAGCCCTCTGTTTCTTTCCTCTCAAATTATCAGATTGGTGGAATATACACTGTTTAACATGTAATTAACTTACCCTATCTTAGTCTGACGTGCTCAACAATTTCTGATAAATATAATATTACAGATTCTAAAAATTATGAAAAATAAAAATAATATAGCACTTTTTCTAAAATGCGCATTTTCAGTTTTTTCAAAATATCTTAAAAACCAAACAAGATATAGTCGTCATTACAACGGCATTTAATTTGCGGTTAAAGGTACGCGTACATACGACGGCATCGGACGGACGGTACGGTTCGGAAAAAATGGTTTTTGTGAAATTAAATAACACACACGCACATGCGAGTCATGGGTAAGTTATTGATAAATCTTAAAAGGTAGTACTTTTTAACCGTGAGTGAAAATCCCCAAGTTTTAACCCCCAGGTAAAAACTGGCTTAAATACTTGTCAAATAATGTAATTTCTTTTCTATATCGCACGTATCGTACAATATCTGCCAGATTTTAACATAACTTGCTATATTTTCACAGGATTTTTATACCCTGTGCCTACCGTCCGCACATACGTGCGCTGCTTCTTCTAATTTCACTAATACTATTTTTTCCGATCCGTACCATCCGTCCGATGCCGTCGTATGTGCGCGTACCTTAAATGTCTCACAGCTTTTTCCTTCTAACCATCTTTCCATCTCCTATAGTTTTTAATATTTCATTACATCTCCTACCAATGTCGGACACACTGTATATTTTTTTTTCCTGTGATTTAAAAAAAAACTTGAAATCTTCACATTTTGTATATTACAAAAAAACAATGGTTAATTTTATTTTATCTAAAAACTGAGACATGGGGCCTACAACAAATTTATACCAGATGATATTAATGCTAAGAGGGACACTTTGGTAAAGAAATTTTTATTTTGTAATTTGCGACAAAAAGTTCTTTTGTTTGAGCACCCTAGAAAAATCGTTTCAGAAGAGAATTCTTTATGTGTATTTTTTTTTGTAAATTTAATCAAATTTTATTTACCAATACCAAATTTTGCAAAATTATCCGTATTTTTAAAAAACTATTGCTACTTGAAATATTTCAACTCTACAAATTTTTATACAAGATTTTCAGATACCCCTTATTATCAAAAAAGGTAAGATATTTTTGCAAAAGTTGTCGTTAAAATATCTACAAAAATACAAATACCCTCGTTTTACACTAAGCCGGTTTTGCCGAACAGAGTGATAAAAAATTATACGAAGCCTTTGAGTTTGCCGACTTTCCGCCTTCTCTATATGTGAAAGGTCTCACAAGACACCATACGATACGTACATACAATAGCGTTGGTCCGTCGCCCGCATTCCCGGCTTCCGCTAATCTGAAAAGGCAGTTAGAGGATTCGCTTCTAAAACTTAGATTTTTATAGGTTGGGGGAGGGACAACCAAACAATCAATTTTTTTAGCTAATTCCAAAAAAATTTTTTACCAAAGTGATCCTCATAGCATCAGTAGCATCTGATATAAATTTGGTTTGGGTCCCATATCTCACTTTTTAGATACACTAAATTTAAAAAACCTAGCGACGCCCATGCCTGCAGGTATGTATATCTACGCAGCTTAACTGGAGGTTCTTAAAATTTCTCTTTGATGGTTTTAAGTTTTTTCAAATCAATTTATTAGTTCCCGAGAAAATGCATCCTGAGTACCGGAGCCTAGCCCATAACTTTTTTATTGTTTAAATTATCAAAATAAAATTAAGTAGGTATGATATCAGAAACGTGTGCATTGTTTTACAAATTTCATTCGTTTTCTAGTATTTTGGCCGAAAACGACCTTAAGTTTTAATGAGGCACCCGGTATATTTTTACTAATTTGAATAGAAAATAACGTTAGAAAATGAAAAATTGAGTACCTACAATGACTTTTTGACATCGTAAAATATTTTTAAATTGTATTCTAGAGTGCCATGAATGCAAATGCAGTGTCATTGTACTTGGAATATCAGTTTCTATTCAAATTATCAAGAATATATCGGACGTCGCATTTGAAATAAAATAGTTAAGGTTTTTTTGCTAAACCGGAACTAATTAAAAACAACTAAATTTATAAATCAATGCACAATTATATGATATAAAATGTAACAATAAAAAAGTAATGAGTGGCTAGGCTAGGGACCCCCGGTTTTTAGAGTGAACTTTCTCGGAAACTACTACACCGATTTTAAAAAACTAAAGACCATTGAAATAGGTCTTTCAAACTCTTTAAGACAAGATATACCCTAACTCCCTATCCCACTTGGGAAAACAAGATCCCAAACATTTATATTTTAGTTTAAGAATCGTCCAAGAAATGATATGACGTGTTTAAGGATTTTTGATAGTTACAAATAACGAATTTATACAGGATGTCTCGTTTGGCCATCGACGACACTGTATTTAGCTTGCACACAGTTGCTAAAAAACTTTAATTAAGCTAATTATAAATTTATAAAGAGAAAAACAACCTAATTTCAGACTAAAGGTAATTCGAGGTGTAATCTGCAGATAGCGCTTTCATTTTAGTAGAACTGTTGAATTACAAATAGTTTAATTAGTAATTTCCACAATTACTTGAAATAAACAAATACAGAGAAAATAAATATAACCTTTCTTAATTTAAATCCTGAAACATAAATTACTCTGATCTTTGTTGTTTGACATTCAGTAAAAAGTTTTATTTCTCTTGAGAAAAATAAAAAATTAAAACTAATCAAAGAATCTTAAAGAAAACTCTGTAAGTATAAACTTTTTATCTATACTAATGAGTCTTGTAAATTGGGTTTTATAAAGTTTGGTTTTTATTTACTAACTTACTAATTAGTTTACCTTTTGCTTGTTACCATCTTTATAAAGCTTCTTTACAATAAAAAGTCTATTTTAAACGAGTAAGAAATTACTGCTTTTTATTAGTAATCAAAAAATAATTTTAAACTTAAAAATAAAAGGTTTATTCTATATCGGATTATCCATAGGGCAGAGTAGGCAACTGCCTAGCGACCAAGATTTTTTTAATTTAAAATGTTTCGTAAAGTGAAATTAAATTTGAAAATTTTGTGTCGATAAAGAAAATAATAAACACCTAAAGACATTTTTTTTTGTTTTAGTTTTATCAAAAAGGGAAGACCTTTTTTTTGCTTTTCAATGTTATTAGATAGAGGACCTGGAAATTACTTTTCCTAGGGGCACCGACATAGCTAATCCGGCCCTGGATTAAATTAAGGGCGTGGCTAAAACTTTCATTTTTTTTTATCTGATAGAAAAGTGAGACATGGAAGCTACATCAAATATACAGCGTGCCCGCCTATGTACTCTACATATGGAAAACTTTTTATTATTAATTTTACGAAAAAAGTTTTTCCTTATAAGAAGTTCTGCATAATCTAAAACCTAATTAGCAATTGATATTTATTTTTTTCAGTAGTATACGAGGTACCTCACAAAATGTGAATTTTGTTTAAGAGGAAATTACCTTTATTTTTGTTAATATGGAAAATTATTATTTGGGAAAAATGTTTAGAAATAAAAATAACTTGCAAAATCATTCATTTGCAGGAAAAAACTTTTTTTAGTTTTCAATAATAAAACAATGAACATTTAAATTTGAACATTTGTAAATACTTATTTCTAAATGTAATATCTAAAGAAAGCTTAAAAACTGTCAAAACAGCAAAAAGTCACAGAAACGTTCGTTATCGCATAAAAAATTAAGAACAAACGTTTTTCTTGTAAATAAACGGATTTCCGTACTTAAAAGTTTTTATTATTTATAAAAAAAATTCTACAAAATATTTTTGTTCTTTTGAACCAAATTCGTATTTTTTGGATACCTCGTAAACTACTGAAACAAATGAATAACTTATGAATGCATTTTAGATTTTAGATCATGCAGAACTTTTTATAAAGAATTTTTTTCGTAAAATTTATAATAAAAAAGTTTCCAATATGTAGAGAACCATGTCGGACACAGTGTACATGGTATTTGAGAGCTGTGTTGCCAAACAGTCATGGTATAGTCTTCTTATCAAAATAAGAAAAAAAATCATATAAAAATGAGTATGTAAATTTATCGTCCCCAAGATACAGGGTGAGAAATTTGTAAAAAAACGTTGAATACTTATGTAAATACAAATAAGTATATATCCAGTTTTGATCTTTGTACCGTTCACTTCGAGACATTGACAACTTGGCATTTTGTCGTAGTTGTAACCATAGTTACGTTTCATTGTTAATAAAGGTATACAAACGATGATACGTGTTTTATACACGGTGTTAGGGAACATTTCTTTTAGTTACATATTTTCAAATTTTTGTTTTTTTTATGTTTTTTTTTTTAGGAAAAACTATCATATTTGTCGTGTACCCTAATAAAAACCATCAATTAATTGAATCTGCCGAACCACCACAGAACACCTCTTCAATTACAAATAAGGATTCCTTTTAAAACATAAATGTTTGGTGACGGGCCTAACCAATTTTTTTTTTTGCAAATTCCAAAATTTATTTATTTTTCTCCAAAGTGGTCCTTTTAAGGTCAATAGCATCTAGTAAACATTGGAGGCAAATCAAATTATAAAGTTATTCTTAACCTATACGCATAAACAGGGCCATACGGGGGAGGGGGAGAATAGGTGTAAATAGGCTTTTTCGGCGGAAGTGGGGGTGTAAATTGAGCATTAATGTCATTTTTTCCATGACGGGAAAAAATTACTTTTTGTCCTGGACAAACTTACAGGTAATTTAAGATAGATATGAATGATGATAGAATATAGTATTATTACATTTCCTTTATATCTTAAATACAATCAAACATTTTTTAACTTCATTCTGTATACAAGGTTCGCAAAAACTTAAAAAACATTATTTTTTGCCAAGAGTACAACTAAAAATTTCTTTCTTTTACATTTTTCAGCAAAATATCATTTAGAAAATTTATTTAAATAGCATTTCGAATGACTTCATTAATGATACAAGGGTATCAAAAAGTTTCATGAAACTGATTTTGGAGTTATCAAAAAAATTTGTTTTTAATTAAATGACCTAAGAAACTCTCATAAGTGCTTTTAAACACCTGCCTTCACCAAATTCCTACAAAACATAATTTTTCAGCTGCAAACGAATGTGATCAAGACGTTTTTTCCAAATTATGGAATTCAAGAAAATTTTGTATTATTGTTTTTATGGATTACAAATATTTTTCTAAATAATTTTTTCTAATGACATTTTGCTTAAAAATGAAAAGTAAAGGTAGTTTACTCTTGTAGAAAAATCATGTTTTTTTAAGGTTTTGGGACCCCTGTAAACAAAATCAAGACTTTCTCTTCGGAAATCTTATTTTTTTACAAGCAAAAATTTTTATAAAGAAAGAATTTTTTCATAAATGAAATTTTTGGCCCATTTGTCCTCTTGTTAACCCCATCCGTGAACAGTCTGTACAACATTATGTGCGGAAAATCGGCTGTTTGTAAAGCTGGCGTGACCGATTTGTAGGGAAACCTCTTCTAAATTTATATTGTTTAAACAAGACAAATAAAGTCTAAAAGGTTTTTGATTTTAAATAATATAAAACAAAAAAAAATAATCAAAATTAAAGCTGTTTCTAAGGACTTTTAGCAAAAATACTTTATATTGACATGACTGTAAAAAAGTAAATGATAAAAGGCGTAAAAGTTCTAAAAATAAATTTTTAATGATATCTTTTGTATATAAATCTCGACGAAGTTTCAGTACCTACTTGTGACAAACAATTTTGTTCGGCAGCAGTAGATTGAATTTTAACTGGAAGAATCGTATGAAAAGCTAGCATAGACAGTATTAATTTCGAGAAAATTTAAAAAAAAAATATTTTTAACTGTTTTCTGCAGCAACAAATTAGCAAAAAATTTACTCATTTTTATTTAATGTATTACACCTGTCCTTTTCAGCGCATATCCATGCTAAATAACCCTAAGATGGAACTGTTACCGATTTCTTACGATCGGTTCGAGCAACACAATCGTTTATTTGACAAAAATTCGCAACTAAAAAGCCACAATTTTTGGCGTTTATTTTCTTTTTCGTCGATTTTTCATTGCCAGTGTTCCGGACCTATTTGTTAAATTATGTATAGGTAACCCATTGTCGAGTTGCGAATTTTCAAGTAACAAAAAGATTTGGATTTTCAAATCAAAGTTTTCATAAGAAAAACATTTAAACCTGAGCTTCAATACACCAGAGAGTTTGGCTTTTTCCAAATCTTATAAGAACAGAATTTTATTATTATTAAAACGCTGCGGGATACTCGAAAACAAATTATTCTTCGTAACTTCGTCCTCAAAAGTTGAAAGTATTTGGGAACAGAAAAATCAATATTTAATGTTTGGATAGAAACTTTTGCCGCAAAGCCTTTAACTTGTTGATACAAAGAATATACTGGGTGGCCATTGGAAAACAACACAAAGTTAATTTTGGGCACTCCAGGTTATTTAAGAAAAAACGCTGGGACCCGTAAATTTTTGATTTTAGACATTTTTTTGCTCCTTCCTGATTTGCAACAGTCTAGCAGGGGCGAGATTCACCCCAATATTTTGAGTGGAAAGAGGCGTCGAGTGATAACTACAAATGCTAAGTTTGAAGTTTCTGATATTATTCCCGTTGGTATGACAGCTGGTCCAAAATTTTAATTTTATATTTAAAAACCTGCTTGCATACCGTTAAAAAACATATATAAAATTTGAGGTCAGTTGCTTATTTTTTTCAAAGGTTTAGAGGGAGCTATTTTAATATATCCGTCTCTTTTTTACCAACAGCACCCCAAAATCTTTTTTTTCTATTGCTTTAGGCACATATTTCGTGTGCCAAAATCAGTGGCTGCGCTTTTGGGAAGGTTTTTCAAAATTTAGTAAAAATGTTTTAGTTTATTTTAAGGTCCTATAAACTAAAAACAAGAACAACTACAATTTTATTAAATTACCCTTAATAAACAACATACATTTCGTTATTTAAGTTTTAAATACACACAACTGATGAGAAAAGGTAGAGAATTTTTAAAACATTGGGATAGAATAATTTATTTTATATTTAAATTTTACAATAAAAAGACATAGCACAACATACTGTTAATTTTTAATAGTAAAATTATATCTCATTTATTCAAGGATTCCGTGATTCGGATAACTTGAATATGAATTGAAATGGTTTATCAGCCGGGTTGATTTCAGGGGATGGCCCAGGGAATAATTTCCCCCTCGGAGAAATGTACTAAAATAAATTGGTGGTCAAATCATAAATATCAATATAATCTCAAAGTAGTTGCACAGCATACGTAATTACGTAGGATGTGGTAGTTGTTTGTTTGGTTTTTAAACGTGAGGACCCTTCCAGGAATATTAACCTCCCCTCCCCCTAGAAAAATGCATTTTTAAATTTAACACTGGTTATTAGAATGAGAAGGTTTTTCTAAGGGTTTTTTTAACCAGAACTAACCATCCCCAACCGTGGCGCCGCCACTGGCCGAAATTGTTGATAAAACGTAATTTGTATAGGTTGTTTTCTATGTGCGTATATAAAGTTTGCACTAGAAATGGAAAAAAGTACTTTGGTAACCACTGATATAGTATATTTGAACATTTTGCAACAAAATGCTAAAAACCACAAACGTTTACAGGTGCATATAAATTCGTAATTAGCATTAAAACTTCTGTGAAAAAAAATTGAAAAAAGCATTCAATTTTGAAAAGTCGTAAATTTGCATAAATAAAATAAAAGGCAAATAGATTTTTTAAATAAACATTTTGGTTGGTTTTGGTGATGGGGAAAATGGTCTAAAATGACATACTTTATACATTTTTGCCTATATTTCAAAAAATAATAATACGATTTATTATAACAAATTGTATAGTGCCTTTATTACTTATGCTTAGTTATTACTTAAGCCAAGTTTTACCTAATGCAGCATAGAAGAAATATAACGACTATTTTTTATAATGTCTTAAAGTATGTCATTTTAGGGATGGTGTCAGATAATATAATATACATTAAATAAGTTCACAGAAAATATCTTCGTTAAAGAAAGCTTAAGAACTGGTGAAAAGTCAGTGAAAAATCACAGTGAAAAATCACAGAAACGCTCGTTATTGCATAAAAAAAAATAAAGAAAACCTTTTTTCATGTAAATGAACTAGCTTGCATATTTAAGAGTTATTTTTAATCCTAAACATTTTTCGTTGATAATAAGTTTCGATATTTTCAAAAGTAAGGGTACTTTTTTCTTGATCAAAACTTACATTTTTTAAGATACTTCGTATACTACTGAAAAAATGAATATCTAATGATTGCATTTTAGGTTTAAGACCATGCAGAACTTATAATAAAAATACCTTTTTTCGTAAAATTAATAATAAAAAAGTTACCCATATTATGTAGAGAACTTATGCGGACACACTGTATATATCGCACATCCTGTTCAAAACTGTATTACCACAAAATATGAAAATTTTTCAGGAAAAGGAAAATAAAATTGACGTTAATACAATATGCTGCTTTTCGGATATTATTATTAGTAGCTTTATTTTTAGGAATTAGCTAATTTACAACAATGCAGTAACACAAAGTATGTTAAAAGGGATCCGTTGTTCAATAATCTGATTTTTTTAGTTAATACAGTTTTGAACGGGATTTGCGATATTACCTTTTTTCAATTATCGGGTTAATCCATTATTAAATTTAAAAAAGATATTAATATATATGTTTTTGTTAATTTGCTACCATTGGTAGCTATCAACAAATTTAGTTTAAAAACCTGATTATGAAAGCACAAAGCACATTTTTTTATCTTTGAACAATCCACAAAGGCTAAAAGCCGAAATACTCACGTACCGTAGGTATGTTAAGCGAGGTACGAGGGAGTTTGTTGACACGGGACTTAAATACTTAAAGAATTGGGGGGCCGGGGGAGGAACGGAAAGAAAAACCTCCGCGGGCAGCAGGTCCCACATTCTAGGAACTTTAGGGATAAAAGAAGTAACAAAGTGGAAAGTTTAGACCTGTCCAGTGAGACCGTAAATAAACCGTGTTTA
This sequence comes from Listronotus bonariensis, assembly GCA_014170235.1. Classification (NCBI taxonomy): domain Eukaryota; kingdom Metazoa; phylum Arthropoda; class Insecta; order Coleoptera; family Curculionidae; genus Listronotus; species Listronotus bonariensis. The sequence continues at coordinate 18,867 of JACEGR010005138.1, forward strand.
AACTTATTCTTACCGAAATAAAACGTTCAACCTATTATTAATAATTAAATATTTATCATTAAAGCTTAACTTCATCGCCTAAATTAAATGAAAACAAGGGCGCAACTATACCTAAAACTGAAATATGGGACCCATGCCAAATATAAACTAGATGCTGTTGGCCTCAAAAGAAATCAAAGAATCTTAAAGAAAACTCTGTAAGTATAAACTTTTTATCTATACTAATGAGTCTTGTAAATTGGGTTTTATAAAGTTTGGTTTTTATTTACTAACTTACTAATTAGTTTACCTTTTGCTTGTTACCATCTTTATAAAGCTTCTTTACAATAAAAGTCTATTTTAAACGAGTAAGAAATTACTGCTTTTTATTAGTAATCAAAAAATAATTTTAAACTTAAAAATAAAAGGTTTATTCTATATCGGATTATCCATAGGGCAGAGTAGGCAACTGCCTAGCGACCAAGATTTTTTTAATTTAAAATGTTTCGTAAAGTGAAATTAAATTTGAAAATTTTGTGTCGATAAAGAAAATAATAAACACCTAAAGACATTTTTTTTTGTTTTAGTTTTATCAAAAAGGGAAGACCTTTTTTTTGCTTTTCAATGTTATTAGATAGAGGACCTGGAAATTACTTTTCCTAGGGGCACCGACATAGCTAATCCGGCCCTGGATTAAATTAAGGGCGTGGCTAAAACTTTCATTTTTTTTTATCTGATAGAAAAGTGAGACATGGAAGCTACATCAAATATACAGCGTGCCCGCCTATGTACTCTACATATGGAAAACTTTTTATTATTAATTTTACGAAAAAAGTTTTTCCTTATAAGAAGTTCTGCATAATCTAAAACCTAATTAGCAATTGATATTTATTTTTTCAGTAGTATACGAGGTACCTCACAAAATGTGAATTTTGTTTAAGAGGAAATTACCTTTATTTTTGTTAATATGGAAAATTATTATTTGGGAAAAATGTTTAGAAATAAAAATAACTTGCAAAATCATTCATTTGCAGGAAAAAACTTTTTTTAGTTTTCAATAATAAAACAATGAACATTTAAATTTGAACATTTGTAAATACTTATTTCTAAATGTAATATCTAAAGAAAGCTTAAAAACTGTCAAAACAGCAAAAAGTCACAGAAACGTTCGTTATCGCATAAAAAATTAAGAACAAACGTTTTTCTTGTAAATAAACGGATTTCCGTACTTAAAAGTTTTTATTATTTATAAAAAAAAATTCTACAAAATATTTTTGTTCTTTTGAACCAAATTCGTATTTTTTGGATACCTCGTAAACTACTGAAACAAATGAATAACTTATGAATGCATTTTAGATTTTAGATCATGCAGAACTTTTTATAAAGAATTTTTTTCGTAAAATTTATAATAAAAAAGTTTCCAATATGTAGAGAACCATGTCGGACACAGTGTACATGGTATTTGAGAGCTGTGTTGCCAAACAGTCATGGTATAGTCTTCTTATCAAAATAAGAAAAAAAATCATATAAAAATGAGTATGTAAATTTATCGTCCCCAAGATACAGGGTGAGAAATTTGTAAAAAAACGTTGAATACTTATGTAAATACAAATAAGTATATATCCAGTTTTGATCTTTGTACCGTTCACTTCGAGACATTGACAACTTGGCATTTTGTCGTAGTTGTAACCATAGTTACGTTTCATTGTTAATAAAGGTATACAAACGATGATACGTGTTTTATACACGGTGTTAGGGAACATTTCTTTTAGTTACATATTTTCAAATTTTTGTTTTTTTTATGTTTTTTTTTTTAGGAAAAACTATCATATTTGTCGTGTACCCTAATAAAAACCATCAATTAATTGAATCTGCCGAACCACCACAGAACACCTCTTCAATTACAAATAAGGATTCCTTTTAAAACATAAATGTTTGGTGACGGGCCTAACCAATTTTTTTTTTTGCAAATTCCAAAATTTATTTATTTTTCTCCAAAGTGGTCCTTTTAAGGTCAATAGCATCTAGTAAACATTGGAGGCAAATCAAATTATAAAGTTATTCTTAACCTATACGCATAAACAGGGCCATACGGGGGAGGGGGAGAATAGGTGTAAATAGGCTTTTTCGGCGGAAGTGGGGGTGTAAATTGAGCATTAATGTCATTTTTTCCATGACGGGAAAAAATTACTTTTTGTCCTGGACAAACTTACAGGTAATTTAAGATAGATATGAATGATGATAGAATATAGTATTATTACATTTCCTTTATATCTTAAATACAATCAAACATTTTTTAACTTCATTCTGTATACAAGGTTCGCAAAAACTTAAAAAACATTATTTTTTGCCAAGAGTACAACTAAAAATTTCTTTCTTTTACATTTTTCAGCAAAATATCATTTAGAAAATTTATTTAAATAGCATTTCGAATGACTTCATTAATGATACAAGGGTATCAAAAAGTTTCATGAAACTGATTTTGGAGTTATCAAAAAATTTGTTTTTAATTAAATGACCTAAGAAACTCTCATAAGTGCTTTTAAACACCTGCCTTCACCAAATTCCTACAAAACATAATTTTTCAGCTGCAAACGAATGTGATCAAGACGTTTTTTCCAAATTATGGAATTCAAGAAAATTTTGTATTATTGTTTTTATGGATTACAAATATTTTTCTAAATAATTTTTCTAATGACATTTTGCTTAAAAATGAAAAGTAAAGGTAGTTTACTCTTGTAGAAAAATCATGTTTTTTTAAGGTTTTGGGACCCCTGTAAACAAAATCAAGACTTTCTCTTCGGAAATCTTATTTTTTTACAAGCAAAAATTTTTATAAAGAAAGAATTTTTTCATAAATGAAATTTTTGGCCCATTTGTCCTCTTGTTAACCCCATCCGTGAACAGTCTGTACAACATTATGTGCGGAAAATCGGCTGTTTGTAAAGCTGGCGTGACCGATTTGTAGGGAAACCTCTTCTAAATTTATATTGTTTAAACAAGACAAATAAAGTCTAAAAGGTTTTTGATTTTAAATAATATAAAACAAAAAAAAATAATCAAAATTAAAGCTGTTTCTAAGGACTTTTAGCAAAAATACTTTATATTGACATGACTGTAAAAAAGTAAATGATAAAAGGCGTAAAAGTTCTAAAAATAAATTTTTAATGATATCTTTTGTATATAAATCTCGACGAAGTTTCAGTACCTACTTGTGACAAACAATTTTGTTCGGCAGCAGTAGATTGAATTTTAACTGGAAGAATCGTATGAAAAGCTAGCATAGACAGTATTAATTTCGAGAAAATTTAAAAAAAAAATATTTTTAACTGTTTTCTGCAGCAACAAATTAGCAAAAAATTTACTCATTTTTATTTAATGTATTACACCTGTCCTTTTCAGCGCATATCCATGCTAAATAACCCTAAGATGGAACTGTTACCGATTTCTTACGATCGGTTCGAGCAACACAATCGTTTATTTGACAAAAATTCGCAACTAAAAAGCCACAATTTTTGGCGTTTATTTTCTTTTTCGTCGATTTTTCATTGCCAGTGTTCCGGACCTATTTGTTAAATTATGTATAGGTAACCCATTGTCGAGTTGCGAATTTTCAAGTAACAAAAAGATTTGGATTTTCAAATCAAAGTTTTCATAAGAAAAACATTTAAACCTGAGCTTCAATACACCAGAGAGTTTGGCTTTTTCCAAATCTTATAAGAACAGAATTTTATTATTATTAAAACGCTGCGGGATACTCGAAAACAAATTATTCTTCGTAACTTCGTCCTCAAAAGTTGAAAGTATTTGGGAACAGAAAAATCAATATTTAATGTTTGGATAGAAACTTTTGCCGCAAAGCCTTTAACTTGTTGATACAAAGAATATACTGGGTGGCCATTGGAAAACAACACAAAGTTAATTTTGGGCACTCCAGGTTATTTAAGAAAAAACGCTGGGACCCGTAAATTTTTGATTTTAGACATTTTTTTGCTCCTTCCTGATTTGCAACAGTCTAGCAGGGGCGAGATTCACCCCAATATTTTGAGTGGAAAGAGGCGTCGAGTGATAACTACAAATGCTAAGTTTGAAGTTTCTGATATTATTCCCGTTGGTATGACAGCTGGTCCAAAATTTTAATTTTATATTTAAAAACCTGCTTGCATACCGTTAAAAAACATATATAAAATTTGAGGTCAGTTGCTTATTTTTTTCAAAGGTTTAGAGGGAGCTATTTTAATATATCCGTCTCTTTTTACCAACAGCACCCCAAAATCTTTTTTTTCTATTGCTTTAGGCACATATTTCGTGTGCCAAAATCAGTGGCTGCGCTTTTGGGAAGGTTTTTCAAAATTTAGTAAAAATGTTTTAGTTTATTTTAAGGTCCTATAAACTAAAAACAAGAACAACTACAATTTTATTAAATTACCCTTAATAAACAACATACATTTCGTTATTTAAGTTTTAAATACACACAACTGATGAGAAAAGGTAGAGAATTTTTAAAACATTGGGATAGAATAATTTATTTTATATTTAAATTTTACAATAAAAAGACATAGCACAACATACTGTTAATTTTTAATAGTAAAATTATATCTCATTTATTCAAGGATTCCGTGATTCGGATAACTTGAATATGAATTGAAATGGTTTATCAGCCGGGTTGATTTCAGGGGATGGCCCAGGGAATAATTTCCCCCTCGGAGAAATGTACTAAAATAAATTGGTGGTCAAATCATAAATATCAATATAATCTCAAAGTAGTTGCACAGCATACGTAATTACGTAGGATGTGGTAGTTGTTTGTTTGGTTTTTAAACGTGAGGACCCTTCCAGGAATATTAACCTCCCCTCCCCCTAGAAAAATGCATTTTTAAATTTAACACTGGTTATTAGAATGAGAAGGTTTTTCTAAGGGTTTTTTTAACCAGAACTAACCATCCCCAACCGTGGCGCCGCCACTGGCCGAAATTGTTGATAAAACGTAATTTGTATAGGTTGTTTTCTATGTGCGTATATAAAGTTTGCACTAGAAATGGAAAAAAGTACTTTGGTAACCACTGATATAGTATATTTGAACATTTTGCAACAAAATGCTAAAAACCACAAACGTTTACAGGTGCATATAAATTCGTAATTAGCATTAAAACTTCTGTGAAAAAAAATTGAAAAAAGCATTCAATTTTGAAAAGTCGTAAATTTGCATAAATAAAATAAAAGGCAAATAGATTTTTTAAATAAACATTTTGGTTGGTTTTGGTGATGGGGAAAATGGTCTAAAATGACATACTTTATACATTTTTGCCTATATTTCAAAAAATAATAATACGATTTATTATAACAAATTGTATAGTGCCTTTATTACTTATGCTTAGTTATTACTTAAGCCAAGTTTTACCTAATGCAGCATAGAAGAAATATAACGACTATTTTTTATAATGTCTTAAAGTATGTCATTTTAGGGATGGTGTCAGATAATATAATATACATTAAATAAGTTCACAGAAAATATCTTCGTTAAAGAAAGCTTAAGAACTGGTGAAAAGTCAGTGAAAAATCACAGTGAAAAATCACAGAAACGCTCGTTATTGCATAAAAAAAATAAAGAAAACCTTTTTTCATGTAAATGAACTAGCTTGCATATTTAAGAGTTATTTTTAATCCTAAACATTTTTCGTTGATAATAAGTTTCGATATTTTCAAAAGTAAGGGTACTTTTTTCTTGATCAAAACTTACATTTTTTAAGATACTTCGTATACTACTGAAAAAATGAATATCTAATGATTGCATTTTAGGTTTAAGACCATGCAGAACTTATAATAAAAAATACCTTTTTTTCGTAAAATTAATAATAAAAAAGTTACCCATATTATGTAGAGAACTTATGCGGACACACTGTATATATCGCACATCCTGTTCAAAACTGTATTACCACAAAATATGAAAATTTTTCAGGAAAAGGAAAATAAAATTGACGTTAATACAATATGCTGCTTTTCGGATATTATTATTAGTAGCTTTATTTTTAGGAATTAGCTAATTTACAACAATGCAGTAACACAAAGTATGTTAAAAGGGATCCGTTGTTCAATAATCTGATTTTTTTAGTTAATACAGTTTTGAACGGGATTTGCGATATTACCTTTTTTCAATTATCGGGTTAATCCATTATTAAATTTAAAAAAGATATTAATATATATGTTTTTGTTAATTTGCTACCATTGGTAGCTATCAACAAATTTAGTTTAAAAACCTGATTATGAAAGCACAAAGCACATTTTTTTATCTTTGAACAATCCACAAAGGCTAAAAGCCGAAATACTCACGTACCGTAGGTATGTTAAGCGAGGTACGAGGGAGTTTGTTGACACGGGACTTAAATACTTAAAGAATTGGGGGGCCGGGGAGGAACGGAAAGAAAAACCTCCGCGGGCAGCAGGTCCCACATTCTAGGAACTTTAGGGATAAAAGAAGTAACAAAGTGGAAAGTTTAGACCTGTCCAGTGAGACCGTAAATAAACCGTGTTTAAACTTATTCTTACCGAAATAAAACGTTCAACCTATTATTAATAATTAAATATTTATCATTAAAGCTTAACTTCATCGCCTAAATTAAATGAAAACAAGGGCGCAACTATACCTAAAACTGAAATATGGGACCCATGCCAAATATAAACTAGATGCTGTTGGCCTCAAAAGAAATACTTTGGCAAAAAGGAACCATTCTTAAGTTTAACAAAAAAATTTTTTTAATTAACCCCTTAAGTTAAAAGTTTTAAATTCTCTATTGGTATTTTTTTCGTTTAATTTGATTCAATTCTATAAAAAAATCTTAAATGTTGCCAGCACCGGCTGGTGGGTCAATCCGCATTATAGGTAAAAACTAATGTTTAAAATTTTATTTAGGCTTCGTATTATAAGCAATTAATCCAATTTTAGTGATAATATATTAAATAGTGGAAAAAATAACGGGTTTAAGTGATTTTATAGGCTGTAATTTTCAATAATTAAAAAAATATATTTAACAATGGGTTGACCCACCAAATTGGCGATTACCAGCCGCTGCTGAATGTTGCATTTTCTTATTATTAGAGTCAGCTAAAATTCTTGCATAAAAAAATGTGGAGGAAACATATTTTAACTAGCTATAGTGTTTGCAAAAGTACAGATAATTTCAAAAAATTTAAGATTTTTTATTCTTTGACAAAATTACAAAAAAACTGTTAATCTCTCTTGGGAGGCGGGAATGCCAAAAAATTCCCAAATTAACCAATTCCTTATGGCATCACGCTACGGGGGCACCATGAAGAGCACAAAAGAAACAAAATACTTTATGTGTATGTTTTATAAATGTGTGGATCTTTCCTTTTTTTTCTTTTAGCTCCCCAAAATTTTTAATGCTTTTTTTTGGTCCTCATAAATTTCTAAGGTTGTATCGCTAGGGGGACCCACAGGAGTGGATTGCTTAGGGCACTAGATAGTCTTAATTCAGCATTGGTTCCATGTCTCACTTCATAGCTTAAAAAAATAAAATATTTAAATTGGGCGCCTAAATAAAGTAGCAACAAAAATTAACTTACGGCATGTAAATACACCAAAACATTTTGTTGATACCATTAGGAAAACTAAAAAGCGACACAATTACACTACATTTAATTTTTGTTCCAACAAGTAGACCGAGCTATAAATAAAATGTGTGTGAAGGTACGGATACTAAAATTATAATAAACACAACATTAAACACGTAATTTAAACGATCAACTTTTAGTTACACACAAACTTTTAAAAAGCGGATTTATTTTAGAAAACGTTTTTTTTCACCACCACTATTTAAAATAACTGTCACATTCTTTGCAAATGCTATATGAGGGAATATAAATTATAGTATTCACTTCAGCAAAAACTTCCTAACTACTTCTCAAACAAGTTCGAAACTTCACAATAAAGAAAAAGTTTCTTATTCGAGAATGAAAAACGACTAGTCTTTTGTTAAGTTAATACCCCCGGCGACAGATCTTGGATACGAAAATATAACTCGTATGGAACGTGTTTATTTTCAGCGAAAACTAGTAGCGAGACCGCTCCACGCTGAAACGCCGCACAAACTGGCGTTTTCAGCTTTTAGCAACGTGGAGTTTTCAGTTTTCAGGATTGTGTAATCCCGATGCGGCACCGTCGGAGTCTGTCGGTAGCTGAAACCCGCAGCAAGATATATGTTATGTGCCAAAGGGAAATGGGGTATATATTTTTGATGGACACGCTATAAAGCCCAAACCGTGAGATTTATCCCATTTTTGATTGGAGCAAAATGAAGAATTTTCAAAAAACAAATGATTTAATGGTTAAACTTAATTAGCCAAAGTTATTTATTTTTTAAAATTTTTCCACTTTAAATAAAAGTGGTACTCCTGCAAATAAACTGTTATTTTTTAATATCAATAGGAAATAATCTGTCTATATATATAATAATAAGTTTACTTACCAAAAGTTTGTCGCTTTCTTCACTTGATGTTTACATAGTGGTAAAATTCTTTTAAAAAATTATCAGTTTCACTTTTATTAGTTCAATCATTTGCAAGTGATCGTGATCATTGGACCACGTGGCATAAGTTAATTAAAATATTAATAAACATTTTTATTAGTACTTATGGGCGGCCAAGTTTTGCAGAGCAAAGACACCTTTAATCTTGGTGGTGTTCTTTCGACACATGATTAATTTCATTACTTTCAGTTCCCTCACTTACAAGATCATAATTATTTGATCACGTGACAAATGCCATCTGAAATATTAATAAACATTTAGAATTAACCAATCACAACGCTGAATTATCATCCGCGAGCGGAAAACCGCTCTCATGGACAGCCGGCTTTACATTTGAAAATATCCTTAACTGGCATAAACAAATTGTGTCTATATAGCCACGGCAGCTTTAAAAAGCTTGGATTTCTCTTTCGAGCGAAAAATAATTTTTCCTCTTCTAATTTATAGACTTTGTATGTGTCGCATATCCGACCCCTTTGGAATATTGTTTTCATATCTGGAGCATGGCGTCCCCTACAACCCTTAGCATTCTTGATGCTATACAAAGAAGAGCTGTTTGCGTCATTATTGCTCTTTCACTTACAGAAAGGCTTCCTTTGCTTGACAATCGTCGGGCTGTGGGGTATTTATCGTTTTTTTATAGGAACTTTTATGGCTTCTGCTCAAAAGAATTGTCCAGTAAACAACAGAAAAACTTGTGTTGCCGCAAGTATGCATCCCTATACGGTCTAACTGGACAGGCCCCAAACTTTATCGTTATTTTGTATCCCTAGAGTTTTTAGAATGTAGAACCTGCTGCCCGCTAAAGTCATTCCTTGGGGCTCCTTATTATTTTTGACAACCAAAAAAAATATTTTCATATAGTACTTACTTTGCTTGCATAAAAATTCACAACCCTAAAAAAGCTTTAGGTAAAAGACACCTGCCTGAAATTGTAAGTAGGGCCTCAATGCATTATTACCGCGGTTAAAACCGTTTATATTTCGGAAAATCGGATGACGAACAGAGCTGGGCAGAATAGTGAAAATCGGTATTCGAATACGAATACAAATACCGAAAAAGAAAGTATTCAAATACCGAATATTTGAATACTTGGAAGAAAAAAAGAATTCGAATACATGATTACCCGAAATCGGTATTCGAATACTGGAAACGAAAAGTTTCGAATACTACTAAACAAAACCTATCAAAACCTATGACAAAATTCAAGAGCAAAAAAAACTCTTTTTTTTCCCTATTTCGCTGTCCCTTTGTTATTCAAATCATGATAATTTACAATTTTAGTATTCGGATGCTACTTACACTTTTCGGTATTAGAATACTCGGAACGCCGGTATTCGAATACTCAAAAAATATTTGTCGAATACTTCTAAAGTATTCGAATACAGAATACCGAATACTGAGCAAAATAGTATTCTGCCGAATACCGAATACCAAACACACAAATGTATTCGATTACTATTCGAATACCGGCAAAATGTATTCTGAATCAGGGCCGTATTAATTGTATGAGGCTCCCTAGGCTAGAATTCCCGGAGCGCCTATTTGGCACAAAAAAAAATTTGAAGAGCAAAAAAAAAATAAAAATCATTTCTCCCACTTTCTTAAAAACTCCCCTGTCTGGCGCCTATTTTTTCATGGCGCCCTAGGCTGTAGCCTAGTCAGCCTAATGGATAATACGGCACTGTTCTGAATAATATTCAGAATACTGAGTATTCGAATACGACCCAACTCTGATGACGAAGCCATGTTTTCCTAATGTATACTATAAATAAATGGAAGTAAAAAGTTTTTACTACTTTAAAGCTGATACAGTAAGAGAAACATAAAATAAATTATTAAAAAATAACAGAGGTCCACAAAATAATAAAGTGGTCTGTCCTGGGTATCGGACAAAAAAATTTCTTACGTACTTTTTCCGGCTGAACCTTAATTGGAAGTTAAAACTTTGCTAAAGCTAAGAGAGCACTAACAATTTTTTTTAATAGAAAGAGGGGTTATGTAGCGCCTCGTTTAAAAAGCCCTTTAATTCCCTACTCAACGCCACTTTTTGTTTTTAAAGTAGTTACTGTATGTACCGGGTATCAAGTTATAAATTTACACTCCCCTTAACTTTTTTATTTTTTAATGTACAAAATAATTTAAAAAATTAATTTGTTGGATTAATTCTGTAGTTTCTGAATTATTAATCAGATTTTATTATCTCTTAAGGTATACAAAGGTATGATTTTTTTTTAATGGAACACCCTGTATATTGAATCACCATTTACAAGATTTACAAGCATTACAAAAATACCATATTTTATGAGTCGATCATTAATGGTTTTGAAAATGTGACCTTAAATAAAATTATTGGACAGTTATTACCATAATAATATAACCTACCCATGTATTTATACATAATTAAAATTTACCCTTATTCATTAGATTTGAATGACCATATTTCTGAGACTAATAAAGATAGATATATTAATTGTAGTATTTTTTAAAGATCTTTTTATTACTGATATATTATACCGGGTACTTCATTTAAATAAAAATCATACTGTTTGTTCCACCCTCTATATTATAAGAGATATTTAAAACCTAATTGATTTAAAAACTACAAAAAACCCCAAAAACTTTTAAAAAGAAAGTTGCGTTAAGTAGAGAGCATCAAAGGGCCTTTGAAACGAGTTGCTACATAACGCTTATTACGTAGCAGTTAACTCTTTTAGTAAAGCTATATCATCTACCTAAGTCGCTTAATACTGTGGAGGGTAAAGGGGAGAAGTACCATCTTTTATGGCGGACAAGTTAAATAAGTTTCCATCGAAAAGGAGCAACTTAAGGTGGCGCCAAAGTAGCAAGTGGAAAGATTTTAGTATTTCTTTCATTTTTCTTTTTGTATCTTACCCTAATAATGTTTTGTGTTGCTTTCCCTCTACCTCTATACGTAATACCAAGTTATATCTGATAAGCGTGTAGCTGAATATATAAAAATGATTAAGAGAAAATACATAACTTTAGGTCATATTATGCACTATTATGAAAAGTTTTTTTACAAAAATGTAATGTCTTCTTATATTATTTAATTCAGCCGGGTTGATTTCAGGGGATGGCCCAGGGAATAATTTCCCCCTCGGAGAAATGTACTAAAATAAATTGGTGGTCAAATCATAAATATCAATATAATCTCAAAGTAGTTGCACAGCATACGTAATTACGTAGGATGTGGTAGTTGTTTGTTTGGTTTTTAAACGTGAGGACCCTTCCAGGAATATTAACCTCCCCTCCCCCTAGAAAAATGCATTTTTAAATTTAACACTGGTTATTAGAATGAGAAGGTTTTTCTAAGGGTTTTTTTAACCAGAACTAACCATCCCCAACCGTGGCGCCGCCACTGGCCGAAATTGTTGATAAAACGTAATTTGTATAGGTTGTTTTCTATGTGCGTATATAAAGTTTGCACTAGAAATGGAAAAAAGTACTTTGGTAACCACTGATATAGTATATTTGAACATTTTGCAACAAAATGCTAAAAACCACAAACGTTTACAGGTGCATATAAATTCGTAATTAGCATTAAAACTTCTGTGAAAAAAAATTGAAAAAAGCATTCAATTTTGAAAAGTCGTAAATTTGCATAAATAAAATAAAAGGCAAATAGATTTTTTAAATAAACATTTTGGTTGGTTTTGGTGATGGGGAAAATGGTCTAAAATGACATACTTTATACATTTTTGCCTATATTTCAAAAAATAATAATACGATTTATTATAACAAATTGTATAGTGCCTTTATTACTTATGCTTAGTTATTACTTAAGCCAAGTTTTACCTAATGCAGCATAGAAGAAATATAACGACTATTTTTTATAATGTCTTAAAGTATGTCATTTTAGGGATGGTGTCAGATAATATAATATACATTAAATAAGTTCACAGAAAATATCTTCGTTAAAGAAAGCTTAAGAACTGGTGAAAAGTCAGTGAAAAATCACAGTGAAAAATCACAGAAACGCTCGTTATTGCATAAAAAAATAAAGAAAACCTTTTTCATGTAAATGAACTAGCTTGCATATTTAAGAGTTATTTTTAATCCTAAACATTTTTCGTTGATAATAAGTTTCGATATTTTCAAAAGTAAGGGTACTTTTTTCTTGATCAAAACTTACATTTTTTAAGATACTTCGTATACTACTGAAAAAATGAATATCTAATGATTGCATTTTAGGTTTAAGACCATGCAGAACTTATAATAAAAAATACCTTTTTTTCGTAAAATTAATAATAAAAAAGTTACCCATATTATGTAGAGAACTTATGCGGACACACTGTATATATCGCACATCCTGTTCAAAACTGTATTACCACAAAATATGAAAATTTTTCAGGAAAAGGAAAATAAAATTGACGTTAATACAATATGCTGCTTTTCGGATATTATTATTAGTAGCTTTATTTTTAGGAATTAGCTAATTTACAACAATGCAGTAACACAAAGTATGTTAAAAGGGATCCGTTGTTCAATAATCTGATTTTTTTAGTTAATACAGTTTTGAACGGGATTTGCGATATTACCTTTTTTCAATTATCGGGTTAATCCATTATTAAATTTAAAAAAGATATTAATATATATGTTTTTGTTAATTTGCTACCATTGGTAGCTATCAACAAATTTAGTTTAAAAACCTGATTATGAAAGCACAAAGCACATTTTTTTATCTTTGAACAATCCACAAAGGCTAAAAGCCGAAATACTCACGTACCGTAGGTATGTTAAGCGAGGTACGAGGGAGTTTGTTGACACGGGACTTAAATACTTAAAGAATTGGGGGGCCGGGGAGGAACGGAAAGAAAAACCTCCGCGGGCAGCAGGTCCCACATTCTAGGAACTTTAGGGATAAAAGAAGTAACAAAGTGGAAAGTTTAGACCTGTCCAGTGAGACCGTAAATAAACCGTGTTTAAACTTATTCTTACCGAAATAAAACGTTCAACCTATTATTAATAATTAAATATTTATCATTAAAGCTTAACTTCATCGCCTAAATTAAATGAAAACAAGGGCGCAACTATACCTAAAACTGAAATATGGGACCCATGCCAAATATAAACTAGATGCTGTTGGCCTCAAAAGAAATACTTTGGCAAAAGGAACCATTCTTAAGTTTAACAAAAAAATTTTTTTAATTAACCCCTTAAGTTAAAAGTTTTAAATTCTCTATTGGTATTTTTTTCGTTTAATTTGATTCAATTCTATAAAAAAATCTTAAATGTTGCCAGCACCGGCTGGTGGGTCAATCCGCATTATAGGTAAAAACTAATGTTTAAAATTTTATTTAGGCTTCGTATTATAAGCAATTAATCCAATTTTAGTGATAATATATTAAATAGTGGAAAAAATAACGGGTTTAAGTGATTTTATAGGCTGTAATTTTCAATAATTAAAAAAATATATTTAACAATGGGTTGACCCACCAAATTGGCGATTACCAGCCGCTGCTGAATGTTGCATTTTCTTATTATTAGAGTCAGCTAAAATTCTTGCATAAAAAAATGTGGAGGAAACATATTTTAACTAGCTATAGTGTTTGCAAAAGTACAGATAATTTCAAAAAATTTAAGATTTTTTATTCTTTGACAAAATTACAAAAAAACTGTTAATCTCTCTTGGGAGGCGGGAATGCCAAAAAATTCCCAAATTAACCAATTCCTTATGGCATCACGCTACGGGGGCACCATGAAGAGCACAAAAGAAACAAAATACTTTATGTGTATGTTTTATAAATGTGTGGATCTTTCCTTTTTTTTCTTTTAGCTCCCCAAAATTTTTAATGCTTTTTTTTGGTCCTCATAAATTTCTAAGGTTGTATCGCTAGGGGACCCACAGGAGTGGATTGCTTAGGGCACTAGATAGTCTTAATTCAGCATTGGTTCCATGTCTCACTTCATAGCTTAAAAAAATAAAATATTTAAATTGGGCGCCTAAATAAAGTAGCAACAAAAATTAACTTACGGCATGTAAATACACCAAAACATTTTGTTGATACCATTAGGAAAACTAAAAAGCGACACAATTACACTACATTTAATTTTTGTTCCAACAAGTAGACCGAGCTATAAATAAAATGTGTGTGAAGGTACGGATACTAAAATTATAATAAACACAACATTAAACACGTAATTTAAACGATCAACTTTTAGTTACACACAAACTTTTAAAAAGCGGATTTATTTTAGAAAACGTTTTTTTTCACCACCACTATTTAAAATAACTGTCACATTCTTTGCAAATGCTATATGAGGGAATATAAATTATAGTATTCACTTCAGCAAAAACTTCCTAACTACTTCTCAAACAAGTTCGAAACTTCACAATAAAGAAAAAGTTTCTTATTCGAGAATGAAAAACGACTAGTCTTTTGTTAAGTTAATACCCCCGGCGACAGATCTTGGATACGAAAATATAACTCGTATGGAACGTGTTTATTTTCAGCGAAAACTAGTAGCGAGACCGCTCCACGCTGAAACGCCGCACAAACTGGCGTTTTCAGCTTTTAGCAACGTGGAGTTTTCAGTTTTCAGGATTGTGTAATCCCGATGCGGCACCGTCGGAGTCTGTCGGTAGCTGAAACCCGCAGCAAGATATATGTTATGTGCCAAAGGGAAATGGGGTATATATTTTTGATGGACACGCTATAAAGCCCAAACCGTGAGATTTATCCCATTTTTGATTGGAGCAAAATGAAGAATTTTCAAAAAACAAATGATTTAATGGTTAAACTTAATTAGCCAAAGTTATTTATTTTTTAAAATTTTTCCACTTTAAATAAAAGTGGTACTCCTGCAAATAAACTGTTATTTTTTAATATCAATAGGAAATAATCTGTCTATATATATAATAATAAGTTTACTTACCAAAAGTTTGTCGCTTTCTTCACTTGATGTTTACATAGTGGTAAAATTCTTTTAAAAAATTATCAGTTTCACTTTTATTAGTTCAATCATTTGCAAGTGATCGTGATCATTGGACCACGTGGCATAAGTTAATTAAAATATTAATAAACATTTTTATTAGTACTTATGGGCGGCCAAGTTTTGCAGAGCAAAGACACCTTTAATCTTGGTGGTGTTCTTTCGACACATGATTAATTTCATTACTTTCAGTTCCCTCACTTACAA
Organism: Listronotus bonariensis; assembly: GCA_014170235.1. NCBI lineage: Eukaryota > Metazoa > Arthropoda > Insecta > Coleoptera > Curculionidae > Listronotus > Listronotus bonariensis. The sequence goes on from JACEGR010005138.1 coordinate 34,556, forward strand.
GATCATAATTATTTGATCACGTGACAAATGCCATCTGAAATATTAATAAACATTTAGAATTAACCAATCACAACGCTGAATTATCATCCGCGAGCGGAAAACCGCTCTCATGGACAGCCGGCTTTACATTTGAAAATATCCTTAACTGGCATAAACAAATTGTGTCTATATAGCCACGGCAGCTTTAAAAAGCTTGGATTTCTCTTTCGAGCGAAAAATAATTTTTCCTCTTCTAATTTATAGACTTTGTATGTGTCGCATATCCGACCCCTTTGGAATATTGTTTTCATATCTGGAGCATGGCGTCCCCTACAACCCTTAGCATTCTTGATGCTATACAAAGAAGAGCTGTTTGCGTCATTATTGCTCTTTCACTTACAGAAAGGCTTCCTTTGCTTGACAATCGTCGGGCTGTGGGGTATTTATCGTTTTTTTATAGGAACTTTTATGGCTTCTGCTCAAAAGAATTGTCCAGTAAACAACAGAAAAACTTGTGTTGCCGCAAGTATGCATCCCTATACGGTCTAACTGGACAGGCCCCAAACTTTATCGTTATTTTGTATCCCTAGAGTTTTTAGAATGTAGAACCTGCTGCCCGCTAAAGTCATTCCTTGGGGCTCCTTATTATTTTTGACAACCAAAAAAAATATTTTCATATAGTACTTACTTTGCTTGCATAAAAATTCACAACCCTAAAAAAGCTTTAGGTAAAAGACACCTGCCTGAAATTGTAAGTAGGGCCTCAATGCATTATTACCGCGGTTAAAACCGTTTATATTTCGGAAAATCGGATGACGAACAGAGCTGGGCAGAATAGTGAAAATCGGTATTCGAATACGAATACAAATACCGAAAAAGAAAGTATTCAAATACCGAATATTTGAATACTTGGAAGAAAAAAGAATTCGAATACATGATTACCCGAAATCGGTATTCGAATACTGGAAACGAAAAGTTTCGAATACTACTAAACAAAACCTATCAAAACCTATGACAAAATTCAAGAGCAAAAAAAACTCTTTTTTTTCCCTATTTCGCTGTCCCTTTGTTATTCAAATCATGATAATTTACAATTTTAGTATTCGGATGCTACTTACACTTTTCGGTATTAGAATACTCGGAACGCCGGTATTCGAATACTCAAAAAATATTTGTCGAATACTTCTAAAGTATTCGAATACAGAATACCGAATACTGAGCAAAATAGTATTCTGCCGAATACCGAATACCAAACACACAAATGTATTCGATTACTATTCGAATACCGGCAAAATGTATTCTGAATCAGGGCCGTATTAATTGTATGAGGCTCCCTAGGCTAGAATTCCCGGAGCGCCTATTTGGCACAAAAAAAAATTTGAAGAGCAAAAAAAAAATAAAAATCATTTCTCCCACTTTCTTAAAAACTCCCCTGTCTGGCGCCTATTTTTTCATGGCGCCCTAGGCTGTAGCCTAGTCAGCCTAATGGATAATACGGCACTGTTCTGAATAATATTCAGAATACTGAGTATTCGAATACGACCCAACTCTGATGACGAAGCCATGTTTTCCTAATGTATACTATAAATAAATGGAAGTAAAAAGTTTTTACTACTTTAAAGCTGATACAGTAAGAGAAACATAAAATAAATTATTAAAAAATAACAGAGGTCCACAAAATAATAAAGTGGTCTGTCCTGGGTATCGGACAAAAAAATTTCTTACGTACTTTTTCCGGCTGAACCTTAATTGGAAGTTAAAACTTTGCTAAAGCTAAGAGAGCACTAACAATTTTTTTTTAATAGAAAGAGGGGTTATGTAGCGCCTCGTTTAAAAAGCCCTTTAATTCCCTACTCAACGCCACTTTTTGTTTTTAAAGTAGTTACTGTATGTACCGGGTATCAAGTTATAAATTTACACTCCCCTTAACTTTTTTATTTTTTAATGTACAAAATAATTTAAAAAATTAATTTGTTGGATTAATTCTGTAGTTTCTGAATTATTAATCAGATTTTATTATCTCTTAAGGTATACAAAGGTATGATTTTTTTTTAATGGAACACCCTGTATATTGAATCACCATTTACAAGATTTACAAGCATTACAAAAATACCATATTTTATGAGTCGATCATTAATGGTTTTGAAAATGTGACCTTAAATAAAATTATTGGACAGTTATTACCATAATAATATAACCTACCCATGTATTTATACATAATTAAAATTTACCCTTATTCATTAGATTTGAATGACCATATTTCTGAGACTAATAAAGATAGATATATTAATTGTAGTATTTTTTAAAGATCTTTTTATTACTGATATATTATACCGGGTACTTCATTTAAATAAAAATCATACTGTTTGTTCCACCCTCTATATTATAAGAGATATTTAAAACCTAATTGATTTAAAAACTACAAAAAACCCCAAAAACTTTTAAAAAGAAAGTTGCGTTAAGTAGAGAGCATCAAAGGGCCTTTGAAACGAGTTGCTACATAACGCTTATTACGTAGCAGTTAACTCTTTTAGTAAAGCTATATCATCTACCTAAGTCGCTTAATACTGTGGAGGGTAAAGGGGAGAAGTACCATCTTTTATGGCGGACAAGTTAAATAAGTTTCCATCGAAAAGGAGCAACTTAAGGTGGCGCCAAAGTAGCAAGTGGAAAGATTTTAGTATTTCTTTCATTTTTCTTTTGTATCTTACCCTAATAATGTTTTGTGTTGCTTTCCCCTCTACCTCTATACGTAATACCAAGTTATATCTGATAAGCGTGTAGCTGAATATATAAAAATGATTAAGAGAAAATACATAACTTTAGGTCATATTATGCACTATTATGAAAAGTTTTTTTACAAAAATGTAATGTCTTCTTATATTATTTAATGTTCCTATATAAAAAAACCTGAGAAACACATCACACACGATCTTTATTTTTGGCTGTGGAGTTTTTTAATATAAATTTATGTATACAGAGTGCCCAAAGACAAGCCACAACCATCAACTTCATTTTTAAATGGAAACACCACATTTTTATTACATTTTTAAATTTATTGAATTATACTAATGTTTTATGTACCATGTCCTATACCTAAAGTCAACAGTTATCGAGAAATTACTATCGATACCTTTAGGAATTTATAAAATTACGTAAACTGGAAAACATCATTTAAAATTCAGTGGTTCTTCTTTCTTTCAAAAAACACCTAGGCTGCAGTTTTTTTCGTAAATTGGTGTACACAGGATTGCTCCAAAATAAGCGACAAGAAAAATCTTATTTTTTTTAAATAGTACTAGATATTTTTATTTTTATTATTGAACCTAATTAAGTAGGTTTTATGTACCATCCCAATCAACCAATGTACGCTTTATGTACGTCTTATGTACGTAACTTTAGGATGTAACGTATATCTTAAGTACGTACACAAAAGTACGTAGTACATCCATAAGACGTCTTATGTACGTACATTTTCCGCAAAAATGTACATTCACTGTACGTACATATGGTACGTCTGATGTACGTACGCAGTGGCGGATTAAGAGTTTCCGAGACCCTAAGCACAGAGGCTGTGTAGGCCCTCTATTGCTGGAAGGTGAAAGGAAGTATAAAATGAAAGTTCATCAAAATAGAAAATGTAGTAGGTATAATTTAAAACTTAAAACATTTTTTCCGCTCGGCGGGGAACAGGCACGTTGTGCGCTCACTCCCTTGCCCGCCACATCCGCGCACCCTCGCCGAGACCGTGGACCGCGACTCCTGCCTCGCCTGTACACCGCGGGCGGGTTGCGCACTTGGTCGGTCGCGGCGCGACGACTCGTGAGGGCGCGCGGAGTATCGCTATATTGGAAGCTAAATAAAAAATACTAAAGTGGTGTTTACTGGAAAATTTTTATAATGAAGTAAACAACTTAGACAAACCAGTATGAGGGGTCACTTTCGGACTGAATCTCGATTAAATGTAGGTATAAAATGAAACGCCAGCAAAAAATGGAGGCCCCAAGCACTTGCTTTTAGTGCTTATACGTTAATCCACCACTGCACGTACGTACTGTACGTATTATGTACGTACATTTTCTTTTACTATGTACGTCTTATGTATGTATTTTCTTTGATTATAGAAGTATTTCAAAAATTCAAATTTTAGAAAGTCCAATTTTTTCGCTCAATTTACGTCCAGCTTACTTTTATAATCAAATAAAATGTACATACGTAATACGTACATAGACAAAGAAAATTTACGTACATAATACGTACAGTACGTACGTACATCAGACGTATAATATATACGTACCGTGAATGTACATTTTTGCGGAAAATGTACTTACATAAGACGTCTTATGGATGTACTACGTACTTTTGTGTACAGTGGCGCATTTACCAAAAGGCTGAGTAGGCTGAAGCCAATGGCGGCGTTTTTAGGGAGCGGCAGACTTTTTTAGGGGGCGGCAGACTTTTTTAGGGGCGGCAGATTTAGTAGTTATAAATAATTTGGTGGATTTAAAAGATTTCGAACTTTATTTAGTACGTAAAATTGAAAGTGAGGACCTTTTTTTTGGTCTTCAAAATTAAATAGGAAAGAAAAAAGATTAACAAGCTGGCGGCGAAAATAAAATAGCCTACGGGCGGCAAATTTAAAATGCGCCTCTGTTTGTGTACGTATATAAGATGTACGTTACATCCTAAAGTTACGTACATAAGACGTACATAAAACGTACGTTGGTTGATTGGGCAGAAGTAAAGCGGTTGGATTTTACGTGTTTTACTCCTTTTTTTTTTTTGTTTTTATAATTTTTAAAGGGTAATAAAATTATTTTTGCTTATAAGGAACCCCCAAACCAAAAAAATAAATTTTCCCCCGGTAAAAAATGTCTGAATTTAAGACTGGACTGTTTACTTTTGTTACATTTTGATTATAGTCTCCATAAATATCCTTATTGCAACAATCGTTGCGTAACAAAACTCGTATTTTGGCCCCGCTGCCGCTGCTCGTTTTATGAAAACGTAAAACAAACAAACGGCATTTCGCCAGCGTTCAATACATTTTTATTGGGGATTATTATTTTATACCGTTCCTTATTGTATTATTTTTGAAGTGGCTTACTACCCTCAATATAATTTTTTTGTCAAAAACAAACAAGGTCTGCCATGCTAAGCGACCTCTGAGATGTGGGTCACAGAAATGAAGTTTGATGTATTAATAATAATTTTTTAACTTTATTTGGTGTTTAAACACGGAGTCGATCTTTTATGGTAAATTTATGTATACAGTGTGGCCCAAAAACAAGCAACGATTAACTGCTTTTTTTAAAGGAAATACCTATTTTTTTTTTTATTACATTTTTGATTTCTGCAATAAATTCTTACTATGTTTTATGTACCATGTCCTATACCTAAAGTTTACAGTTATTGAGAAATTTACTCATCTCATGAACATAAAATAAATACCAACAAAAATTGATTAATGGACGTCGCCTATTTATGGGCCACTCTGTTTGGGCCAGAGTGTTTAAACGTTTTTTCAAAAAAGAAACCCTTCTCCGAATTACTTTTCTTTACAAGTTTTGCCAAAATGATAATTTTCTCGATTACTTTTAACCTAAGGTATAGCACATCCCAATCAGCACAGTACGTACATTTTACATTCATTTTACGTCGTTACGTCCAGAGATCTAAAATGTACGTATTATGTATGTACTTTAAAGTACGTCTTATGTATGTACTTCAAAGTACATACATAAAACGTAAATTTTAGAACTATTTTACGTCATTACGTCGAGATATCTAATTTGAACATCTTATGTACGTATATCTAATACGTCCTATGTATGTACCACTATTATACGTACATTTACATCTTATATATACAGTGTGTCTAGGTAATTAAGTTAGCGTCATATGGGAAAATTATTCATTTATTCATTTTACGAAAAAAGTTATTCCATATAAAAAGTTCTGCATAGTCGAAAACCTACAATACAATTATGAGATATCGAATTGTGTCGGTCATCTACGAGGTCTGGCCAAAAATGTCATGTTTGCTTAAAAGGAAAGTACCTGTATTTTTCCCCAATATTTTAAGTTGTTATAAAGAAAAGATGGTTAAAATTAAAAATTACTTCCAAGTATACAATTTTGCTAATTTCTAAAATAAAAGTTTTTTCTAAGAAAATTTAAGTTTGTACATTAGTGGCATTGTACATCTTGTTTATGTTTTAGTAACAATAAATTATTAAAATCAAATTTGAAACTGTTCTATGACATTTATAATCATGGAATATACCTAAATTTTCACCATTATTGCAGAAAAAATCAAAAATATATATTTTTTTAATATAAATAAACAAAATTGCATATTTAGGGTTAATTTTGAATTATAAAAAAAATATATCTTTTCTATATAACAATTTTTGACATAAGCAAAAATACAGGTACTTTACTCTTAGGCAAAAATTATATTTTTGGTCAATCTTCCTAGATGACTGATACAATTTGATATCTGATGGTTGCATTTAGGTTTTAGAATCATGCTGAACTTTTTATAATGAGTAACTTTTTTCGTAAAATCAATAATAAAAAGTTTCCCATATGTCGCCAAACGTAGACACACTGTATAGAGCCTATATATAGGGGAAACCTTTTATATAGGATGTTTTTTTCCATCCTTCTTGGTTATAGTTAAAAGCAGGTGGTAAAATATAAATGAAAACCCTGTGCGTTTTCAATTTTTAAATTTTCTAAAAATTCAAATTTTGGAAAGTCCAATTTTTTTGCTCAATTTACGTCCAGCTTACTTCTATAATCAAAGAAAAAATGTACATAGATAGATAGATAGATAGATAAGCATTTATTAATTCCAAATAACAAATAGTTACATATAAAACCCAAAAGGGTGGGAACCATGTCATACACAATGTGATAATATATTATCTTAATTACTACACCTACCCTACCTAGTGATTTTTTATCCTCATCATCAAAAAAATTCACTTAGTGTGTAAAAATGATTTTGTTAACAGATAGGTATTTTTTAATACACTTTTTTAGTTCACTCTCTGAGAGTAGCCTAACTGATTCAGGAAAATGAATTAAAAAAATGTATTACTGAAAATTTGACATTTTTCTGAATGTATGAAAAATTGCATTTATCACAGTAGAGTTTTGTTGCCCTTATCTCGAGTGTCATGATCATGACTAAGATGACACTCGGCAAACAAACCTACAAACATGACAGAATCCAAATGTAAAGATTTATAACAGTTAAGATTTTTTGTCAACAAATACTTCTCGACAGCTCTCTGTTTGTTTCATTCCATAGATATTTCTAACACAACGCTTCTGCAGCACCATAACTCTGTCAATTCTTGAAGAATTTCCCCAAAATACCAACCCATACTTAAGCCGACTCTGTATATATGCATGGTATGCTGTAATAGCAGCATCCACACCAACATTCTTAGCAATAACTCCCAAAGCATAGGCAAATCTGGCAACCCCCAGCAACCTCCTCGATGAGCTTCCCAGTCCAGTCTACAATCCAAGTTCACACCCAGAAACCGAACTGTATCAGACGACACCAACTCCTGCCCACGATAGTTAGTTCTCATTGTATTTTTTGTTTTGTTTCCAAACTGAACTATTTGTGTTTTTGTTATATTTACTAGCAAATCATTTTCAGCAAAATATTCGTTAAGTTGATCCAAAGAATTAATAATAATAATACATAAGACGTACATAGTCAAAGAAAATGTACGTACATAATACTTACAGAGTCCGTATTAAAGAGATTTTACTATACTTTTATATACAGTTAGTTAAAACCAAAACATCTTTTTCAATGTTTAAATGTTTTTTAATCTTTTACTTAACAGATCAAAACTTGTAAAAGCTTCTTTCTGTTCTCTGTTCAAAAAGTGAAGACGTCAGTTGATGGAGGTGTTATATGACATTTTTTTATTCCTTATAGATACTTGTACTGCAATAAAATGATATTTGCCCATTTTAGCTTAAAATATGGCAATATTTTTTTATAAATAAAAATAAAAATATTTTGTCCACTTGTAATGTAAAATCCGTAAAAAAATCTACGTCCAGTCATGTAATATCTAAATTACTCAAACCAAGTAATTGTAACATTGTGACATTGCACCTTCATATCCACTGATGTTTTCAATTATTATTTTAAAATAGTAAAATCCAAAAAACAAAAATTACATTAACATAATCCGTGATTCTGGACAGAACTTATGCCCATTTTTACTAACTTTTTAAGGGATCCCTAGCACTAGGTAAAGAATAACTTCTATATAATTATTTTCTACCTAGCGCTAAGGATACCCTATAGCAGTTGGTGGAAATGGGCATTAATAACGTTAATGCTTCCTAGACCGTACCTGCGTTGGTCCGGGAGACATTCCCCTTCTCACCGGACTAAAAGAATCCCACTGGAAAAACTTGGTGTAAATTTTTTTATTATTGATTTTACGAAAAAAGTTACTCTTTATAAAAAGTTCTGCATGGTTTACAACCTAAAATGCAATCATCAGATATCAAATTATGTCAGTCATGTACGAGGATTGACCAAAAATGTAATTTAAAGTACCTGTATTTTTGCTAATATCAAAAATTGTTATATAGAAAAGATGTTTATAATTCAAAATTACCCCTAAATATGCAATTTTGTACATTTATACAGTGTGTCCCGTAATTAATTGGACATAGGTAAAAGTAGGATACCTGATATGAAAATAAAGCATTTGACCTCAATATCGCTTAGCAAAATGTTATTGGTTTTCGTTCTACAGGGTGGTTAAACTGATTTTTACCAAACATTTAGTGAAATATCTCGAAATCCACTGGACAGGTTAAAGTGAAATTTTGTGTACTCTTACTATTTGGGATGACGAACACGAATATAATATCTATTTTGCCATTACCACTAGATGGCGCCACATACAATAACACTGATTGATTAAAATGGTCATAACTTTTTTGACCTCCCTGTATGCACATTTGCGAGTGGAAATAATAAAACAGCATTTAATTTTAGTCAAAAAAGGTATACTTATTTGATCTCCAAAAAGTAGACCGTTTTCGAAATAAACTACTTTTTTATTAGGTTAACCGTCAGGAATTGTGGCAAAAGATTGTGGAAGGAGTCAATATCATCAGGGCCCAAGAAGAATCATTATTTGGAGTCGAGAAAATTTAAATAAAAGAATTAGACAATGTGTCCTAGTGGATGGTGAACATTTTGAACATTTACTATAATTAACGCAATAAGTTAACTTTATTGTTGTTAATTAAATTTTAGAGTGTTCATGCGCAACCAAATAAAAAAGTCGTTTATTTCGAAAACGATCTACTTTGTCGAAATCAATCTATGTCCAATTAATTATGGTACACCCTGTATAAAAATAAAATATTTTGCATTTTTTTCTGCGTTAATGGTGAAAATTTAGGTTTTTACATTAGTGCACTACATTCCATGATTTTAAATGTCATAATATGTAGGTTTTCGACTATGCAGAACTTTTTATAAAGAATAACTTTTTTCGTAAAATGAATAATAATTTGTTGTCCATATCACACATCTTATATAAGATGTAAATGTACGTATATAAGTGGTTTCTTAAAGTACATACATAGGACGTATTAGATATACGTACATAAGATGTTCAATTTAGATCCCTGGGCGTAATGACGTAAAATGGTTCTAAAATGTACGTTTTATATATGTACTTTAAAGTACATACATAAGACGTAAAATGCTTCTAAAATGTACGTCTTATGTACGTACTTTAAAGTACATACATAAGACGTACATTTTAGATCCCTGGACGTAACGACGTAAAATGGATGTAAAATGTACGTACTTTGTACGTACTGTGCTGATTGGGTGGTTTTCTTTATATGTATAAAAAGTTTGTTAAAAGATTTACACAACGTTTTTCCAGTGGGATTTTTTAGTCCGGTGAGAAGGGGGGAATGTCTCCCCGGACCAACGCTGGTACGGTCTAGGAAGCATTAACGTTATTAATGCCCATTTTCACCAACTGCTATAGGGTATCCTTAGCGCTAGGTAGAAAATAATTATATAGAAGTTATTCTTTACCTAGCGCTAGGGATCCCTTAAAAAGTTAGTAAAAATGGGCATAAGTTCTGTCCAGAATCACGGATTATGTTAATGTAATTTTTGTTTTTGGATTTTACTATTTTAAAATAATAATTGAAGACGTCAGTGGATATGAAGGTGCTATGTCACAATGTTACAGTTACTTGGTTTGAGTAATTTAGATATTACATGACTGCACGTAGATTTTTTACGGATTTTACATTACAAGTGGACCAAAAATATTTTTATTTTTATTTATAAAAAAAATATTGCCATATTTTAAGCTAAAATGGGCAAATATCATTTTATTGCAGTACAAGTACCTATAAGGATTAAAAAAATGTCATATAACACCTCCATCAACTGACGTCTTCAATTTTTGAACAGAGAACAGAAAGAAGCTTTTACAAGTTTAAAAAACATTTAAAAATGGAAAAAGATGTTTTGGTTTTAACTAACTGTCTGTATATAAAAGTATAGTAAAATCTCTTTAATACGGACTCTTCCCCGTAGATCCACTAATCTGAACGCGTACCTAATTACCTTAATGATAGTCCGGGCGCAATTGGATAATCCGGACACACCTACGGACAGTGCCGTATTATCCATTAGGCCGACTAGGCTACAGCCTAGGGCGCCATGAAAAATAGGCGCCCGACTGGGGAGTAATAGGCGCTAGACAGGGGAGTTTTTAAAAAATTTTAGGTGGGGATTTTTGGTGACAAATTTCTCTGTGAATAAGGTGCTTTGGAATGAAATAGGCGCGAAAAGGACGGAATGCCGTTTTTTTCGTCATCAAATTTTGTTTCGGGTGGTAAAGTAAGGCGCCTGACGCTCAAAATCGGCGCTACGGAGGAAAGGACCTTTTTTTTTGCTCTTAAAAATTTTTTTGGTGAAAATAGGCGCTCAGGGAATTCTAGCCTAGGGGTCTTAAACTGGTAATACGGCACTGCCTACGGAATTTTCGATGTGAAATCTGTCAGATAGCGATATTCTCTGTTAATTTATTTAATAAACCATAGTTTCACAATACTGCTAAATATTTAGCATGTAACAGAATCTTGGGGAAGTTTCTCCAACCTAAGCAAATTTGAGTTTTGTGAAATGTCAGTAACATATAGGTCTCTATAAAAACAGCATAAGACTAAGGTAAAACCCAACATAAGAAATATAAAATATTTTTATATATGAATATATTTTTTTTAAATACTTATTATAGATAAATTACATTGTTGTAGTTACTAACAAAATTTTAATAATCTACTCAGCTAAAGCAAATGTATGGTTTTGGTGCCACCTTGGCCAAAGCAATTTCCTCTGGGAGGTCTTAACCGGTAACGCAATCACCTACATTTTGATATATTAATGATCCAAATAAATACTTATTTATCATAGAAACGTTTAAATTAGGCGCGCTTGTGGCGGCTTCGGTTGTATCGGCGAGCGTCGATCACCGGAGTTAAGCAGTGAAATGCGCGCCCATAATTTGGATGGGTGTCCGGCGACAGCGGTGTTTCGGGCAGCGGGCACACGGTGTTCTGCTTGGGGATGCGGACCGAGCAACAACCATCCAAGTTATGGAATGAATGGTGTGTGAATGAGAAGGAGTATTTTTTTATTAACGATTTTTGATATCAAAAATGTACCTATATACTGTTAGTAAATACCTATATCTAGTGAAAGTAACTTTTATTTACGACTGGTATGTGAGCCAGGTCTATTTAAAAAAAAATGTAATAAAATGGACCACCGACTCATATATGAGTCGGGTTAAATAAACACTCAAATATGTTGAATTCCAACACTACAACTAATTAGCACTTCAATAAACATCAAAATAAAGTAATTTTACAAAAAATAATAAAGTGGTTTATGGGGTCGAAACACAAAATGATAATTTAGCAGTTAAGCTTTAATGTTTGTAATGAGTGATAGACGTCGGACCAATTAGAGGTTGCGTTTAGAAATTATAACGGTGGACGACGTTACCCGCTGGGCGAACCTTCCGGGACCTCCCCTACAATGTCTCAAAGAAAACACACAATTTTAGGTTTTATTAGGCAGAACATATAGGTATCTATACTCAAGATATACAGGGTGTCTCTAAAAGGTCTGTACAAAATGCTGTCACAAATGTTTTGAACCAAAATACAACGATCTAACGTAATTTACCTTAGTCGAAAAGTTGATCATTTGCAAGATACAGGGTGGTAAAGTTATTATTTTATTTTAATTATTTTTAAATATTTTATTTATTATTATTTTTTTTAAATTAGTTTTCCACGGTTTTTCAGAGGAAACAATCGAAATATGCAAAAAAAATTGTTGTAAAATGTAGAGGGAGCCACCTGCAGCCCCTTGCTTAGGTTCAAAATGTAATAACTCTTGTTTGCCTTGGTGTATTTTTATTTTAGCCGAAAATTTTTATGTTGCAAATTAAACATTTTATTCCAAACCTAAGTTTCCCATTTTGCATTTAAGGCGCAGAAGAATGCAATAATTGCAATGCAAATCCAGACCACCTGGTAGTGTCCAAAAGGTATGTACAAAATGCTACCACCAATTCTTCGGTCCAAAATACAACGATCTAATTAAATTTACCTTAGTCGAAAGGTTGCTGGTCTCTCTCGCAATCGATTAACTTTTCAACTAAGGCAAATTGGGTTAAATCGTAATTTGGCCTATAGGAATTGTAGAACCAATATTTACAGACCTTTTAGAGAAACCAGGGTGGCCTAAATAAAGCGCAAAGGAATGCTAACAAAGTTTTTTTGTAAAAATAAAACGTTTAAAAAGCATAACTTTTTGGTGCAAAAATGTGGAAGAATTAAAATAATGCACTAGAATCGTGATATATTGAAGCAAAAAAAGTAAAAGTAGCTTTCGATTTCCTACTTTAAAAAATTCCCTTATACCAAATTTTGTGAAATTTTTTAAATAATAAACATTTAAAAATAACTAAAACAAGATAAAAATGTTAACACCCTGTATCTCGCACACGATCAACTTTTCGGCTGTGGCTAAAGTAAATTAAGTAAGACCTACATATGTGGTAGGATTTTAAATATCCCTCTATGTCACACATGAAAAAAATAATTTCTTAACAGATTTTTTTTCTATAGGACTGAACACACCGTTCTCAAAATACTTGAAGATCTGCGAATTAATAAATTCTTTATCATAGAGGTAAAAATAATGTATCCTTAAAGGTTAGTAGTGGAATAGAACTGTTACAAAATATCCTACTTATGTTTTTGGCATAGACCAAAAATTTTTACTGCCATTGGAGCAAAAAGCTTTAGACTAGGATTCTAAAGACACTTTTCGTGAGTTGTGAAAAATAAAGCACTTTGTTTGTTGAACAGGGTACACTACTTTGGAAAAAAGGTAGATTTATTAAAAGATCAATATTCATAAAAAATCTCTATATTTCCACAATTGTTCCAAAAACAGGGTCGTAGTATTAAAAATACATATAGCAAGGTGTTGAAAATATAAAAACCAATAAAATAAATAATTTTTTGTTGATGGGTGTAAGTTTGTTCCTCTTTGCTTGATCGAATTAATAAATATTGTTTTATTCATAAAATTAGGCACTTGGCTTTGTTGTAATATAAATAATTCAGCATCAGCTATTATTAACAAAATAGCAATGAGATCAAAGTTAAGCAATTCCAACCCCAAACTAACACCCCTTTGGTTTTAGATACCTAGTTTATTTTCTAAAATAAATCTATGTTTAGTGGAGATACAGATTTAAAAAACAATTTTAGTTACCGAAAAGTGAAATCTGCCAAGAATTAAAAAAATGTATCAAAAAAAGGGTAACTCAAGTATTTTTAAAAAGCAATGAAAGATAAAATAAAAGGAATATAAAAATATATATTTTTAGACTAGTATGTTTGTCCATGTTTTGTAAACAGTAATTGCTTTAAGAAGGCATTTAAAAACAAATCATATAGGTATTGGGTAAATTTGGCAAAATCTTAGGTAAGGTTCGTTTACATATATTGCTTCTCTAACATACTTGAGCCAGCCTGCATACAAACTATTAAGAAATAATATAAACTAGATGTTGCAGAACTGTACTATATTTGGTTAACAATGATTTATAATTAATAAAATCAAAATTTGTTTACCAGAGAAGTGTATTATAAATAATACTTGTACTACAGTTTATTATAAAATTATATAAAAAAACAATTCATATTTCTATTAGTATTATAAAAAACTTACAAGAATAGTTAATTAAACTTCAAATGAAAGTAATTAGGATTTTCAATAATAAATTTTATAAAGTAGAAAAATGTACAACTGCAAGAAAATGACTTGACAACTTTTATTTTATATTAGCAAATGTCACCATTTACCCGTTTTCACCAACAGTCACAGTCGAATTGATAGATTCAGTTAATGTAAAAATAAAAAATATAAGTAGCACAAAGAGCTTTAATAAATATTCAAACAAGAATTTTATTATTAAGTGTTTAAAACTAAAAAAATAATAGGAAAACTAACTTACCAAAGATATAAAAAAATTATTTAAAAATTTTAAGTATCCTAAAATTGAAATACATTAAAATTAGCAATTATTTAGTCACTTCCCAATTTTTTGTTCTGTTAAAGATTTAAATTATTAAAGTATATTAATACTAAATTTAAACCAACCCTACATATGTTAGAAGGGTATCTGTAACCTCTTTAATATGTAAAGTAATAATTTATGGCTTTTAAAACCATAAACAAGGCGTTAAAAAAATGTTCTTATTATTTCCTTAAAAATGTAGAGAAATAATGAAACAGAAATTATAAATTTTATTAAAAATATCGAAAAAATGTGTATTAAATCTACAATCTGAGATACAAACAACTATAGATTTCTATAAGTTTTAAAAGAATATCGTTGACAGTAAATTAGGGTTATATGTGTATATAATATTTGGTAT
The DNA here is from genome assembly GCA_014170235.1 of Listronotus bonariensis. NCBI lineage: Eukaryota > Metazoa > Arthropoda > Insecta > Coleoptera > Curculionidae > Listronotus > Listronotus bonariensis. The sequence goes on from JACEGR010005138.1 coordinate 49,598, forward strand.
TATATATCAATTGCAAGTAAATATCTTCTGATTTAATTCAACACATGTTATAAAATAATAACGACATTATTGACGGTGCCTACGTTAGACTACTATTCAGCAAAGAAAAACACACGTGGTCATCAGTTCTGTCTCAATTTCAAACTATTCCCTTTTTTTTGCTCGCACACTTTTTAAATGACGTGATTAGAAAGAAATAGTTGATTGCCGTCTTTATTTCTATGACGCCTCTGCCTTTTTCTTAGCTGAATTCTACTTTACCGTTGTTACTACTTTATTTGCAAAAAAAATACATTAAAAATAAAAAGCATTTCAAAAATATTGACCGTTTTAGTTGCAAAAAAAATAACTCAGCAAATTTACATTTCCAAAATAAATAATTGTCCGAATTTTTTATAATTTTAAATGCTTATTCATATCACGGAAAAGTAAAAAGCAAATTGGCAAAGTTGTTTAATAATTTAAAAAATTAAAATGCATACAAAATATATAAAAAAAATCTTGGCCTAAAACTAACAAAATTAACTCTATAAAAGTTTCTAAAACTTGTCAAAATTAGCAAACTCTGCTACCAATACAATGCTAAGACATACAAATTAAATTTTTCATTTAATGACAAAAAATCATACTTTAATATTTTTTCCTGTCAAAAAATAAATTAAAATTAAACTTTTATGAATCAAAATTTTAACATAGAAAAATTGCACAAACAGGTATGAGTGCTAGCAGCCAAGAAAGATTTCTAATAAAAACACATAGATAACAGATTCACTACCTAAATAAGTTTTAAATAAGAAAATTATTTTTTTAAAACTAATCACTACTGAGAGAATTTATTATGAGTCCAGTAATTATTAACTATCTAAACTTTAATTTAATTACATAGTGGCTAGATATTTTATATCAAATTTTCAGAGAACTTACCCTACCATTGTTAAGAATTAAAAAGAAAAAATGGGTATATATTTTATGTTGGTTGATTTTGCAATAAAAATGTAATTTTAAATTAAAATTTAACTTTAAAATTAGTTTGGGCATTAAGGTAACATAATTGCATTTTTAAGTAAAAAAATATACTCTAAATATTTGTAAACGAAAACAAATCTGGGTTTTAGAATTTTTAGAAGTTCTGTTTGGTGAAAGTAGGTACATCACCTAATATTTATTATTTTATTTTCAGCAGGTTGGATATAAGTCACATACAATAATCATTAATTAGACTTAAACACTAAAAATATTACAATTTTATATGTCTTTTCTCTTTCCCTCTTAATTACAAAACCTAAAGTAAATAAAAATCAACATTTAAATAAAAAAAGAAAATTGCCTCACTAAACTATATTCAATTAAGCTTAGTTAATATCGAACCTGCTAAAAAAATTAGTAAAGGCATATTATTCTCTCTTAATAGCTTGTGGCGCTTCAGCAAGTCCTTTCACTTTAAGTCTATCAGCTGTTTTCAAAAATGCTGGAAGTTGCTCCTGACTCACATTTACTTCTCCAGCATACATGAATTCCAGAATGGCTTGAAGATGACTATAAGCAACGTCTTTTAAGATGATTATTGGATGTTTGGATGGATTTTCCTATAAAAATATAAAAATTTAAATTTATCCTTTGGAACATTTTTATAGGAAATCAATAAATACTTTTAGCAACCAAAAATATTTGATATGAAAGATAACTAAGAGTTGGAATTAAAAACTTTTTTGCCAAATCCCTAATCTAAGTGTAAATACATAATTCATTCTAATGTGGCATTTTATTACTAAAGAAATAAAACTCAAACTTTTACCACTAATTTAAATTCAGCAATCTTCAATGAGATTTAATAAATAACTTCTGTTATGGAAAAACTATAATAGGTTGCATGGATGATTTAAAATTATATTAATACCTATTTTAAAAAAAAAAGTAAACACTTTCAAATGTAATAATTTTAATATTTAAATAATTAGTTACCTTCTGATATAATGTTTAATTTTTATACCGGGTGATTTTATACCCATAGGCATAAATTTGGGAAATTATTTCTAAGGACAAACACTGACTAATATTTAAAAAAAATACAAAAATATTTCCAGTTAGTGAGATAATTAATTAATTTAAATTAAATAAAATAAAAACAAATAATAAAAAGTAAACTAATTATTGTTTTAGAAATAAATAAGTATAGTTTTGGCACAGCTTGGGAAAAATTAATCAGTTGAATTTTTGATTCTGTATATAAAAAAAAACCACTAAACAAGTCATGATCATTTGGTAGTCCTAACAGTAAACTTCTCTATCAGCTGTGATTATATTTTTACACTATTAGAATTACAATTATAAGGGCTTATTGTGATTATGTGCATTTCTCTGTAAGTTTGTACAAATGCTGTCCTGGTAACTATTTTAAACATTTTTCAAAAAATCCATGTCCTATTTTAAAGAACATTGCATTGCAAGGCTGTCAACTTCACAACAATTTGCGTTTTATTTTACTAAAAAACATTTGTAAATATTATAGTTTTTTTCTATTATGCAGACAGGAGACTGTTTAAAAATTCTGGAGACAAACTTTACAAGTGTTTACTAAATATAATAAAATTCGTAATGAGACCTTGTTTTATAAAAAATAATTTAAATAGTTTTTTTATAATATATTAACTGTTTTATGTATGTATTTTCAACAATTTCTTCGTAAACCTAATGTTTGGGCGAAAATACAGTTTTGGGGACAGCCAGGGGACTGCATTTTAAGAGGTTCTATCACTCCTAAAAAATAATTGAAACATTTATGGTTTCAAAAATAATGGGCCCATAAAGTTTTAGGATTAAAGATTTATTAGGAGTTGATGAGTGATATTTATTTAAATATTTTAATTACTTTTTGGAAAAATCGGTCGGAACAAGCCGATTACGAGTTTACAGAGAATCGTCCTTATGCCTACCATATTATTGTTAAAACAAAAAATGGGTTAGTCTTTATTTTTATTATTTTTTTGTCCCTACAATTATACTTTTTTGTTTAATTTTAAATAATTAGTTATATTCCTAAAAACATTTTGCTAACTGTGGTTGATTTGTTACTAAACCAAAGATAGGTGTTTATTCCTATTTTTAAAAGTTATGTTTTGAGTAGTTATCAAAACATTTTTTTCCTACAAAAAAAATCCAAAAAATATTTATACTTATCTAATTTATTCAATTCAAATTTTAAATTTGCAATAGTAAAAGAAAACCTTAACTGTAACTAGCCTATACTCTGGGCACTTTATATTGATAATGAATACCTATTAAGTAACTAGAGCTACTGATTTTTTAAACCACTAAAATACATTTTTTTGTTCAGGTGTTTTTTCTATTAATAGTGCCCAATGAATGGGTGTCATATATTTCTGTGCTTATAGCTGTCTTGCAAATTTAAGGGTTTAAGATCAACATTGGCACTTGTAATTTTTAAAAATATTTTGAAAATGTACTTTTTTATGGCAGTGTAATAAATGTAAAATAATCATATGAAAGTAATAATTTTTGTACAAAAATGTTATCTTTCCTTTAGCCAGTGCAGGATACCCTTTAATATCTATTAAATTATTTTTTGCTTATAACTGCTCCACTCCATTTTAATAGTAAGCAAGATAAATATAATTTAAGATCCAAGTAGGAAGCAACCGGCACCCAACTGTTCAAAGAATAAAAACTATTTTATATTAAATATAGTATTTAAACCAAGGTTTTGCTACCGGGTTGCCCAAAAATTATAGTTAAGGCTATATTTAAATTTAAAAATAACCTCAAAATTTATGACACACCTTATATAGAGGTAACCCCTATTTTTTAAAATACATTTTAAGGCTAGTTAATAAAATGTATATGTTTAAATAATACAGAATGTACCAAAAATTGTAATAAATTTTCAAAATTTTAAATTTAAACAATTTCCTATGTCCTTATTTATAAAATTGAAGAGAAAAAATGTATTGATATATTAGTACTGTTATGTAAAGTAACAAAAATATTAATAACAGGTTGTGTCAAAATCTTCAGGATATTTTTTAATTTAACTATAGCCTTGACCATAATTTTTAGGAAACCCTATATTTAATATAAAAAGTTTTTATCTGGTACACATATGGGTGCAGGTCGCTTCCTATTCGGATCTTAAGCTGCGTCCAGACTTGCAACAATTCGCCAATCATCCGTCCAAACAAACCAACCTATTTAGGCGCTCCTTTGATGCAAAAACCGACAAGCTCTAAATCACCGCGCAATCATTCCCCAAGCCCTTGGATCGACGTGAATTCCGTCCACGTCCGCGCTATGTGGCGCGCTATTTGGCGCAGCGAATTGTTGCAAGTCTGGACGCAGCATTAGACTAATACATTTTCAAGCAAAACACTGATATAAATTTGACTTAAAATTCATGTTAAAAGGAAGTTAATCAAACAATTAAAATAGTAATATTTGTGGGTTTTGCAGTTAAGTCCAAAAGATCAAAATATCGGTACCTACTGTTGACATTGACAATAAGTAAAGTGGACTAGCATTTTGAGAAATAAAATGTATTTTTGTTATTGCACACAAACAAGCTTTAAAAAATGTAATTACCTCCAACAAACTTTTAAAATACGGACTACATGCTGACAAAACCATTTTGTGAGCTTTGCAAGTTTGTCCCTCACAAGCTAAAGTAACATCAGTAAAACTTTTTTCATCCCTTAAATGCCGAAACGACGAGACCATATTGCTTTGAAAATCGTTCCATTTCAAGAAAAACTGTTGTTGATCAGCCATTGCTATTGTGTAATCTACAAGAAAAAAACTTATATTCTTCTTGATGTTGACCCTCTGTTTGTTTTACTTTTACATAACCCTATACTCGAAATATGTTTCGTTGATAGAAAATATTAGCCCAATACTCTTTTGAACTATATACTTACTATTTAACTAGTTAATTTATCCAAAAAAGTTAATAAAGAGATTTTTTTATCGATATATTTTTTTACAGACTACCACAAAGCATTCCGAAAACAACATATGTCAACAATCTTCTTTTATATAAAATTTTGGTGGCACTTTCTACCCAAACTGTTCACCTCAGAGCCCATGTGGCAGTCGCCACAAACCAGTCAAAATGTTCTACGCCACTGAAGTAAAAATAAGTTAAATCATTTGAACTACTAGTGGAAGTCAAGGACATATTTTAAAAACAAATGAACTTTCTCGAAGAATGTAAACGTAGCAAAAGAACAAAATAATATACAATTTGTTGAAGTTGTCTTAGGTTAAAAAAGCGAGTTAAATAATAAAATCGTTTAAAAATCATTAAAATTTTCGTCATTTTAATGGAACTTTATGTCAAGTTCCTTTAAATAATGGCAGAAAAAGTTAATACCATGGATAAAAGGTATTTTACTAATTTTCTTATGACCCCTTTTTAATTTTTGTATTTTCAGTTTTAGAAATGTTTTATTTGGGGTCATCATTTTGTTAACTGTATTAACCCGATTTTATAAAATTCATGAGCCAGACCATGTATGGTAAGTGGTTTCTTACAAAGGATTTTGTATTATGACTATTATGATCTTAAAAAGTCTGAATATACAAAAATATTTTATTTTAGCTGGGATGAAACACACTTTGGGAAAATGGGAAGCTGGTATATAAACCGAACATTTTTCTTTGATGTGCATCCACCACTTGGTAAAGTAAGTGGTCTATAACTCAATAAGAAATGGGTAATTTTCTAGAAACCTGCGGCAACTCCGATTTTAACGAAATTTGGTATACGGGGTTTTTGGGGTGCTGATCACGAATCTGAAAGATTTTTTTGACGGAAACGTTATCATCAAATTTCAAATTTGAACTAAGCTAATTTTACTATGTTCCCCTTCTTTTGCACACAATTCTTGATTTAAAGCTAAAGTGTCACTCAATATTTGATTTTCACCTTTTAAACCCCCGTTTTTCTACGTTTTTACATTATTTTTGCATTAAATAGCTTCTTTGATAATGTGGCAACCATACATACATATAGGGCTTCATGGCACACTGGGATTGAAATGATTCAAAGTATAGCTATGCAATTTAATGTAAAATACGTAAAAAAACGGGGTTTTAAAAGGTGAAAATCAAATATTGTGTGCCACTTTAGCTTTAAATTAAGAATTGTGTGCAAAAAGAAGGGGAATATTGTAAAAATAGGATTAGTTTAAATTTAAAGTCTGATGATGAATATCTTAAGAACGAAATGTTTCCGCCAAAAAATTCTTCCAGATTCGTGATCAGCGCCCAAAAACCCCCGTATACCAAATTTCATCAAAATTGGAGTTGCCGCAGGTTTCTAGAAAATTACCAAGAAATGTTGCAACTTAAAGTAAAAATTATTTTGGTACCTAATTGTCTAGAAAGTTGCAGTAACTCTGACTTTGGCCAACTTTGATAAACAGAGTTTTTTGGGGCGCTGATTATCTCAAGGATTTTTTTTTCGGAAATGTTTAATTTTTCTAATATTTATTATCAAAGGTGAAAATTAATTTAACCTTAATTTCTCTATAGTCCTACTTTTTGCACAAAATTATTGATGTTATATTAAATTGGCACACAGTATTTCATTTAACATCAAAAAACATTTTTAAAACATAATGTGTGCCAATTTAGTGATATATCAAGAACTTTGGAATAAAAATGTAGAGTATACTTAAATTAGGGTTAAATTAATTTTCAGCTTTGAAGATGAATATCGCAAAAAAAAATGTTTAAAAAAATAAAAAATTTGTATTTGTGATGGCCCCCAAAAATCCATGAATGTAGAGCATATTTCTTTAATCTTTAGTTTTTATTGAGATTAAAATAAAGTGTGGTATTTTTAGGTCAGATCTAATATTACTTTTGCAATTTTATTTAAAAATTTTAGATGCTGATTGGCCTCTCTGGCTATTTAACTGGATATGATGGAACTTTTGCATTTGATAAACCTGGTGACAAGTATGAAAATACAAGTTACATAGGAATGAGGATATTTTGTGCAAGCTTAGGAGCAACTATTGTCCCCATGACATTTTTAACTGTTGATCAAATGACAAATAGTCCTATTGCTGCTCTATTTTCCTCATTATTAATTTTATGTGGTAATTTATATAAAAATCATTTTTTAAAATATTTTTTTAAGGAACTACTTAAAGAAACTCTACACATTTAGCCAAATCAAAAGGTTCATAGGCAGTGTGTAGAAAGAAGATGGTCTAACACATGTAGAACACTAACAGGTAGAGATTTGACAAAGAATGCCAGGCATTTAATCATGGTGAAGCCTCGGTCCTGCCTTATCTATGAACCTTTTTATTAGGCTTAAATAAATGTTTATACATATTTTATTATTATTTTAGATGTTGGTTTGATCACTCTTACTCAGTATATATTACTGGATCCCATATTACTATGCTTTATGATGGGTTCAATCCTTGGGGCAATAAAGGTATCATATTACAGTTTAAAGGAGTTTTCAATAAAATGGTGGGCATGGTTAGTATTTACAGGAACAATGTTGGCTTGTTGTGTTTCTGTTAAGTTTGTGGGTCTATTTGTTGTTTTGCTTGTTGGCTTAATAACTATTGCTGATTTATGGAATATTTTGGGAGATATGTCTAGACCAGTGGTAAGTTAAATTAGTTTTTCTATAATTTTTATATGTATAATTTGAATATTTCTTTCCAATATTAATTTTCTAGTCTAGCTAACTAACATACTTACAGGTTACTTATGGACCTTTAATTTTGTACTTATTAAAATAAAATTAAAAGGAATATATTTGAATTTTATATGAAGTTGCCATAAGTAAAGCCTGCACCATACGTGTTCTGCGGTTTCTTCCTCCTCCTGGCAGAACCTACATAGGTTTTCTTCTGCCAGGCCCATAGTTTCCAGGTGTTTATTCAGTCTGCAATGACCTGTCAGTTGACCCACTATTATTCTTACTGCCTTCCGGTTATAATTCAGAAGGTCTTTGTAAATTCTGGCGAGTAAGCCTTGATGAACACTTTCGCCTGACGCTGTCCTGGTGTTCTCATCCACCAGTCTTGTGATTCCCTCATAATCCATGATCTAATGGATGACCTTACCTGGCATGATGGAATACCACAGTAGGGCTCGGGACCTACCATTGTCCTGCCAGCCCTCCTTTGCCAATTTATAAAGCATTAATACAGAAAGGTTTAATCTTTTAAACGCATGTAAGTTACCTCCATATGTTGTTTTATTTTATTATGTCCTTTTATTAAAATAAATAAAGAACTTAAAATTTTTTAAATCACCAACTTTTAAATAATTTACTAAATAAAACTTCTTATATTCTTTATATTTATTTATTTTTTAATTTATCTTTGATTTTATCACTATACAAAAACATAAAAATTTATGATACAATTACAGTTTACCTTGCCTTGCCTGGCAATATTGTTTTATCAATATTATGTTTTTGAATTCTTACTTTTTAATAACTTATTAAATATAACATTTACTTTTTAATTTTATGTTTTCATTTACCTTTGAGTTTATCACAATAAATACCTAATATTTATCACAAAATTACAGTTAACATTGGCATTATTTAAATTATGATATTTTTAATTAACCAACTGAATAGTAGTTATTTTATTTTCAACCTGTACATGCTTATCTGATTTCTTATTTTTTAACAGGTTACCTAAGACAATTCCACTAAATAAAATAAATCCTACCCAAGTATTTGAAATGAATTTTTGGAACAATCGGCTCCATTGTTTATATTTAGTGTTACTATTTGATTGGCAAGATGACTAGCAACTAGACCTACCGCAGTATAGTATGGCCATGTTTGTGAATTTAATACACCTGATAATATTAAGGAACTTGTCATAACTATAGAAAAACCACTTAACCATAATTTGGTATTTTCATTAAATTTAATTGCAGTTGACTTAATGCCTATACTTAAATCATCAAGCCTATCTTGGTGTGCATAAATTGTATCATAGATAATAGTCCAACATACACCAGCAAAATATAAAGGTAAACAAATAGCAGGGTCAACATGACCTTGAATGGCACTGTAGCCTAGTAGAGCTCCCCAATTAAAAGTAAAACCTAGAACTAATTGAGGCCAGTATGTAACCCGTTTCATTAACGGATAAGTGACAACTAAAGCTAAAGAACTGGCTCCCAGAAAAATACTGTACCAATTTAGTTGTAATAAAATGGCTAAACCAAGACTAAGCTGACCTCCCAAAAACACCATAGCTTGCTTCATTGATATATCACCATTCACTAAAGGTCTATTTTTAGTTCTTTCTACTTTGGCATCAATGTCTCGATCCCACATGTCATTAATTGTACATCCGGCTCCCCGCATGACTAAAGCACCTGTACCAAAAAGTGCCAACATATATAGATCAGGAATACAGCCTGGAAGTGCTGCTGTAGCTATTCCCCAACTGCCTGGCCAAAATAGCAACCATGATCCAATTGGTTTGTCCAATCGCATAAGCTTTAAATAGGGCTGTATATTTTTTGGTGTACTGTTAACCAATCTGCTGGCTAACTTTTCTTTTGGAGGGTTTAAATATTTATCTGTCTTGAAATTTGTAGCAGCTGCTGTTGATTTAATTCTATAAACATTCTGAAATGTGTACTTGGAGATAAGATGTTTAACCTCACATTTTGCCGCTGCGTGCTTTATGGTAAAAACGCAGTGACAGATCTTGTCATAAACATTTTGGATTTTTTTAGACTTTTTACGTTTCATTTTCAAAACTTAACATGGTTTAACTCAACTTGTTTCCAAAGAAAAAGCGAAATTTAAAAAATTATTTTTCATTTTATCTGACGTAAACCACGTGATTACGTAAGTGTACAAGCATTTAAACTACTTCAGTGGCGTAGAAAGTTAATTTAATATTAATTCGTTTTTCTTAAACAACAGCAATACTTCGAGTATGCTCTTATCTAGAGACAGCCTTGTCACCCATCGTGCTAATTACACGGGGGAAAGAGCAAGGTCTTTTGGAAAAATTAAATGAAAAAATTTTCTTTTAAATAAAATTTTATAACTAGTGTTGGGAAATATGGTGATTTTTCGGTAACCGGTGAAACGGCGACAGTGATTTCTAAATCACCGTGATTTTAAACAGTGATTTCAATCACTGCAGTGACTTGAATATACATAAATATAAAAACAGTTCGGTATCTGGTAACGAATACGAATATATTATTTATGCAGCTCTTATCGGTTTTCATTGACATGCAGCATAATATTTATTGATTTTATAAAAATAAATATTATGCTGCAAATTAAATTAACAGCAATATTACGAAATCTAATTTTTTTGGGTTTGTAACTCAAATAATCATTTTTATATAAGGTGTGACAACAGGCTTAATGTGATATATTACAATAATATTAAGTTTTAGGGTTTATTTATTACCTACTTTCAAAAATATTTTTTAATAATCGAACACCATTTTAACATTTTTATCTTAAATTCAATTACAAAAAGATAAATCTAGAATAAAAAACTTTTTTAAAGCAAAATGGAAACGCATAATAAAAAAAAATTAAAATTCTTTAAATACCTAAATAAAAATAAAACAATATATAGCCCTCTTTTTCCCAATGAAAATTAAAAATTAGCATCAAGAAAGATTAGTTTTCAGCTTTTTGCACTTAATTTATTTCTACGGTCGATTAATATTAACCCGGCTTTGGAAAACAGTCTTTCACATGGCTTGGCGGTGCCCGCCACCATCCACGCATAAACAATATAAATATCATATCAGCTTAAATCACTGTGTCGATGCCGATTGCAGTATTCGCTTCGATCACTGATCACCGTATTTGCAAAAAGTAAATCACCGGTAGCGCCAGTGATTTTCCATTCACCGGTGAAATATCGCGGTTATTGATATATCGCCCAACACTATCTATAACAGGAATAGCGGGTAGCACTTGCCCGCTTACCGTTTGCGTTTTGGAAGCTATGACGTCATACCCTAGCGCTGACAGTACTCACGGGTCGGATCGTTGGCATCGTAAGCATCGACGTTTTTTGGCGCCATTTATTTGAATCGATGTATTGTTCCGTGATTTTAAGCGTCCCAGATAAAATTTATCTATTGTCACTTTCCTCATGACGAAAAATGCTTGAAATACAAGCATTTTTCCATCTTCATCAGTTATACCACATACTCCACTTACGTTTATATCAAAAGGTGCTTTGTTAGGTTACGTTAAACTTGTTGTATTCGTAAGCACACATGAAGCACACTCACAAGTGGTCCGAATTATTAATACTGCAAACAGACGTTGGCGCGCTCAGTTAAATCGGACCGTACGTTAGTAGATATACGTCGTAAATGCCGTGAGCACAATTCGGACCGCGGCCAAAAAATATAAAGTATGTCTGACTGTCCACAGATGAGGTTCACAAGAATACAAATGGATATTTTTTTAACAGTCATTTTTGATAATAATGCTTGCTTGTAAAAAAATACGATTTAAAAAAAATGTAACTTTATATACAGGGTTGGCAAAATCTTCAAACCCATAATTGACGGGCTTGAAGGAAGAAGGTAACAAACCACAATTTACGAAATCTCGGAATTAAAAACTTAAATAGTTTTTTTGTTACCTAATACAATTTTTTAATTTTATTTTCACATCTTCATACAATTTTGTATAAAAATACTTCTACAAAAGCAGGTTTGTGAAGCCTAATTATTACGATTTCAGGATTTAATTTAAATAGTAAAGTTGAAATAACTCAGAAATGAGAAGGTGGCTTGTTACCGTCTTCTTCCAAGCCTTTTAATTGTTCTTTTATAGTAAATGTCCTTTATTTTTATGTTTAAGTAAAGTTTTAATTTAATGTGATTTTGTTAATAGTATTATCAATACAATCAACACAATTTTCCGGTTAGTGGCGTAGCGTTCTTTGTAGGGGGCCCAAAAATTTTTTTGAAGACAATAAAAAGTCCCGACTTTCAAGAACATTGTTTTTCTTATTTTAGCATTGCTTTTTCGTTCCTATCAAAAACTTTTGAAGACCAAAAAAAAGATGGATCTACTTTTCCAACTTACCCGACAGTTTTCCAGCACCTAACTTTGTTTTGGGGCCCCTGTAGCCCGGGGCCCCGTATCATTGATACGTCCCGACTTTCAAGAGAACATTGTTTTTCTTATTTCCGCATTGCTTGTTTTGTTCCTATCAAACATTTTTGAAGAACAAAAAAAAAGGTCCTACTTTTCCAATTTAGCCACGACAGTTTTCCAACACCTAACTTTGTTTGGGGCCCCTGTAGCCTGGTGCCCTGTATCATTGATACAGCTGATACGGCAGTGGCTTCGCCCCTGTATGGTATAAATATTTTTATCCATTATAAGCTTTATTCTAAATATCTTTTTTAAACATTGTGCTTAAAAATAAAAAAGTTTTTACGAGCCCTGTATACAGAAACAAATTTTTCTCTTCATATTTTTTATTTTTTTATACAGAAAATTCCCTACACTCGGAACTTTTTACCTTATTTGAATATAAACCGCGTTTCAAAAAGCAAGTCCATGATATATTATTTTTTAAATTGGTTCTCGTCATAGCTGTTTTCTTAAACAGAAAAAACATTTTTAAAAAAATACAGCAACAATTTCTTACCAATTGAGGGTTAAATATTTTGTACAATTTTTTTTTTTTAATTTACTTGTATCATTATGTTTCGTTGTTCACTAGCATAGTCCTAGTAGTAAAAACAAATATATTACTTTTTTATTTTTTAGAGTGATACAATTAGACATCTACTGGCTAGAGCACTGTGCTTAATAGTTTTACCAATATGTATCTATACCTCTTTTTCTACATTCATTTGAAAGTACTTAATAGAAGGTAAGTTTATATACATATCTTATTAAACAGTGAATCTATGATTGATTATGAATTTTGGTATTAAGTTTTTACTAAATTAAACAATAAGTACAGATTAACGAATATACAGTAAGGAAATTAATACCCCCCTTTATATTTTCAAAGGGACAAGATATCGAGATTGGGTAAAAATTGGGTGTCAGTTAAAGTACTTTCTGGCATAAAAATAATTTTGGTCACGTGGCCTAGTACCAAGGGGGCACTATCAACTTTTTTTTCAAAAGATAAGGGGTCATGTCGCACCTCGTTTTAAAGGCCCTTTGATTTTCTACTCAAGGCTACTCGAAAAATCGGTCCAGCCGTTTCAGACTTAGAACCGTTTGAAATTTAGCTTAAGTACTGTAAAATCAGTACAGTTTTAATTGGCTTGTAAGGCAAGGCGCGTACTGAAGTGACAAGCAAGTGAAGTGAAGGTGAGGTGGTGAGCTAGTGGCAAGTGAAATCTTTAAAGCCATATTTTGGATACTAGTGTGGTACCTAACTGACACCACACACTTGCCAAACACCATTTTACCGGTACTCTACCTTAATACGCGCTTCTGTACTACTTTTTAATTATAAAAAAAAACATTTTTTCATCAACTTTTAATAAGTTCTTTTTTTTATATTAGGTGCTTTAAAAGTGATTCTCATTTAAATTAATGTGTTTGGGAAAACAAATTTAAAAGTATTGTTTTTTAGTTCTGGTTAGTTTTAATTAAAAATATATTAATTATCCTTAGTTTTCGTTTACCTTAATAAAAAGGAAAACCTACACATTTAATGTTTACATTTTAAGTAAAAATAAAAAGCCGTGAGTACCATAGGAACATTTAGGTTTTAGCCTTTTGCCGCTGGCGATGACAAGTATCAAAACTGTCAAATTAAGTCCAACCATGCCAGATTAATTATACTGCCCTTAACAGTGCTTAAAGAACAATCAGCTGACACTACCTTTAATGCTATGTGCGTCGTCGAAATGCCAATTTACTTAAGAATTAAGTTAATTTTAATTTAATATTTCTAGGACTAGTTAATAATAGGTTATGGTTGGGTTTTAAACAACAACTTTTATTAAAATTAAAGATCCAGTTATTAAAACGTCTTTTGATAATTATTACTGTACTTCTCTTTCATTATATTGTTACGGACTTTAAAAATAAGTGTTTAGTTTATAAAATTGTATTTAATTAGAGCTGTTTAATCCAGTTTGTTAATTTATTTAAATAATTTACCTTAGTAAGTTCTTTCATCACTTTCGAAGGTTTCCGAACATGCCCGAACTTTTATGCCATCCTGTACTATGGATTTTACGCGATATTTCTAAAACATTCTAGACGTTTCTATGCTACTATAAAAGGGCGATGGAAAAGCTTGAAGAATTAGTATAGTTTTGATTTTTGTAGTGTTCATTTCGAGACATTGACAAGTAAAGATTTGTCGTTATTGTAACTATAGTTACTTTCGATTTTTAATAAAAAGTATAAAAACGAGAGGTGTTTTTAACACGCTTTTATTAGCTTTTTTACTATCTATCTATGTAACGGAATCTTTGAGCCTAATTTTTACCAACTTCCAGCGATTCAATTTCTTTGAAACTTTGCAGACGTATCAAGGACCGATAACAATGCAATATTTTAATAACAGTATCCCGTTATCCTGATTAGGACCGCCACGATAAATAAATTCCTTTACAGATCCTAATACTACTCTTGACAAAATGGCCAAGGAATTTTTAGTGAATAAACTTGAGCATTTATTTTTAAAAAACTAATTGATATATCAAACTAAAAATGAAAAATAAATAATAGTTTAAAAAAACACGCTTTTATATGCAACCGAACTAAAAATTAGAAAATAATTTTTCATTACAAAGAGTTTGTCACTTCAGAGTAAAAAGCGTGGGGTGCATTTTACTATTTTTTCATAACTTTTCCCTCATAGATATTTGCAAATAGAATAATTATAACATTTAATATATTAAGCACCCCACGCTTTTACTCTGAAGTGACAAACTCGAAAAATTATTTTCTAATTTTTAGTTCGGTTGCATATAAAAGCGTGTTTTTTAGTTTTTTAAACTATTATTTATTATACAAGGTGATTCGGAACAATATTTTATTTTGACAAAATTACAGCTAAAAAGTCTTTAAATGATCTATCTTTAGGAATTAAAACTTTTTATCTTTTTAATTTATTAGTCTATTAAATTTTTATTTTAGTGGAAGTGGCGATGGTTTTTATAGTTCTGCATTTCAGTCCCAGCTAATAGGAAACAGTTTATATAATGCAAGCATGCCTCACCAAGTAGCTTATGGCGCTGTTATAACTCTAAAGAATCACAGAACCGGAGGGGGATATTTGCATTCACATTTTCACTTATATCCGGAGGGTATTGGTGCCCGTCAACAGCAGGTAAAATTAATGGAAAGAAATGCATGCTGATGCATTTGATAGGCAGTGGTGTATATTGCCTATAAAAAGTGAAGATCCGCAACTGTTTAATTTAAAGGATAATGACAAAAATTTATTTATTTAAAGTTATTGATTTTGTTTTCAGTGTGAAATAAGTCTTGTCTACAGTTATCGCATAAAAAAATTCAATAATTTGCATCTTATCAGACCGCTAAGTTGATTTCATATTGGCACCGCTCGAGCAATACCGTCTGAGCATTATAATCGCGCGCGTCGTCCTGTTTGTATTATTGTCAAGGCATTTTGGTTATTTTTTTAGTTTCTTTTGAATTAAAACTGATTAATTCGGTAGCAGAGTAGTTGTTACTGATGGAAAATCCGAAGCTACGATGGTTAATAAGGAAAAAAAAGATAAGGCGTTCATGACCCTAATAAAAATAGAGTCACTTATGGCATATGTCACCATCTTTATTGTTAACTTCATGGTGATCTAGTACATTTTTTCCAGTATTTAAACATATAAAATAGTAATATTAAAATATTAAAATACCTTACTAGACCAGGGTAGTTAATTTTTGAAACAAAAAAAAATAAGTAACAAAAATTTTTAAAAATAAATAAATTACGGACGATCTGTGGTCGGGAAGGGGGAATGAAATTAAAGAAAAAATTTTTCTCGATTTTCGGTCAAACTGCAAGTCCTATGGAAAAATGTTATATAAAAAAGTTGTAGGGAATGTAAAGATCTACAACTTTTGTATTTACGGTTTTTTACCATAACCCCAAAATTTATGTGAAATATTCAAATAACCATGTTTTTAGTTCTATTTTTATCTTTTACAAAATAAACAAATCACGAAATTTAGTGAAAACTTACCTTTAGCTGTTCCAAATATACTGTAATTTTTTGGATTTAAACTATTTATTTTAAGACATTATTTTGATTTAATATTAAAAAACTTGCCTTATTTTCAATCGAAAATGCACGTGTCAAAATATTGGCATTTTCCAAAAATTCGATATGGTCGTTTTGTTAAAGAAGGAAAAACAGTTACAAGATAAAAAATTTATAATCACAGCTTATTTTTTTAAGCATATTAGCAAGGTTTAGAAAATGTATTCAAGTTCTCCCATAGCTATAGGGTTACGGGTGTTGACCCGTAAGCCACAGGTCCCGAGTTCGATTCCGGATAGATAAATAACTTTTTTTTCTTGATAATTTGTTATACATATATTCTAATTTTTGTTTTTTATTGTTCATAATTTAATTTTCAGACAAAACCGCCGGACGGCGTCTTCAATCGATAAAATAAGTAAAAACCGCCGGTAATAACTAATTATAATTTTCCGCGGTTTTCATATACGTAGATATAAAAAACCGCTGAACGAAGGTTTTCTTCTTATGTTTGAGTAAAATCGCCGGCGGTCGTTTAGCCAGTGCCTTAATTAAAAGATAAAAAGTAAAACCGTAGTACAACAAACTAACATTTAAAAGTATCAGTTAAAAACAGTAGTCATTATTTCACAGTTAAAAAAGAAACAAACAAATTAGGTTATTATACACTTAAATAGAACATGGACAAGATTCTACAAATCTAAACACTACAGACTAAAATACATAGAAACTACGACAATACATTTGAATTCGCTATTTTATGTCTTCGAAATAATATAATATAAAAATTCAATCAGGTAGTAGTAGTTTCTACCATCACTGGCTTTAGCAACTCTATTGTAGCTTAAGGCAAAACAATTTTTGATCTAGTGTTATAACTGTGGTTGTCACAATTATGAAAGTACTAAGCAGTGTTATTTGTTATATGCATAAGACAGGACAGTATGTAAATTGACGGCAACGTCATAATATCAGGAGAGATTAAACTCTTTCTACAACAACCCTGAACTTTAGATCCGCCATTATTCTTATGCAGCACATTTGTACTGCGAAAACCTTAACCAAATGCGGCGAAAGTCCTTAACAGAAGATCGCATATAAAAGGTTCTTGTTCTTAAGGTTACAAATAATAAAAGGCCTTTTGCTCAACACGCTTGTAAGATGCTCAGCATGTCTTTGCGATGTCAGTCTTGAGTCAGGATATACTATGCCCAGAAACTTGACAGAGCCAGATAATGTATCCAGTCGTCTAAGAAAAAAGCCCAATGTTTGAGTTTTTGTTTTATTTATACTCACACCATTTGATAGAAACCAATTCTGGATCTCATATTGCACATTTACACTTTTCTGTTCATGTTCATGTTCATGTCATCAACGTACAAAACAATATCTA
Source organism: Listronotus bonariensis (assembly GCA_014170235.1). Taxonomy (NCBI): domain Eukaryota; kingdom Metazoa; phylum Arthropoda; class Insecta; order Coleoptera; family Curculionidae; genus Listronotus; species Listronotus bonariensis. The sequence goes on from JACEGR010005138.1 coordinate 67,215, forward strand.
CACTCTCATCCAAGGTACAAGCATTTATGTCATTTATACAGCGTTGCTTCGAAAGTTCTTACCAAATGGAAAACTTTTAAATTATTAACTTTGCCTTGCCTCTTCATGAAAAGTCCTGCTTGATGAGAAAATACATCTCCACATAAATAACTGTATATTTGATGTACAGGGTGGCTTAAAAAAGACTTGTTTCGAAATTAATATACAGGTAATTTCCTAACTACGGTTCGAAACTATAAAGAGTGATTTCTTAAATCATTTTATGAATTTTCCTATAAACATATATCCGGAGTTGCTTTGTTTCTAAGATACAGGACGTTAAAATTTTTAAAATAGTCGGTATTTTATAAATATCTAACCAGAACCCCATAATTGACAGGTACTGCACTGGATGTTGTGCCATTATTAGTTACATACTCAAGACGGTTTCACAAATGTGATTCAATAAGATTGACACTGTTAGAAGGAAATTTAAATTTAAAAAGTTTTTAAATCATGAGGTGTACAATTAAAAGCTTTAGTCAAGTCAAAAAGAAGGCACGAGCGTACATCCGTTTCTCAAAATACTCCTGAACATAGGCGGTAAAATGATTTATTGCATCCGTTGTTGACATATCTGTACGATACACAAATTGGCTTCCATTGGTTTCCAAGGCAGCACACTCAAAAACTTTGCCAAATAAGGGTACTACAGAAATCGGTCTGTGATTTGCACAATCACCACTTTTAAAAACCGGAACCACACGAGCCAACTTCAAACAGACTGGAAAAACACCAGATTCTATACATTTATTGATAATCTTTGTTAATGAATAGATTAAAATTTCCTCGAGAGTCCTAAGAATTTATACATTTATACCAGAGCAGTCTCTACTAGGGCTGTTCTTAAGGTTAGATGTTATGTCTCTTAAATCATTGTAGCCTTCATTGCTTTGCTTAGTAGTAACATGAGAGAGAATTTAAATAATCCATGGGTAGTATTAGAAATTTTATTTCTCAGCAATATGGAAGAAAAAGTTATTAAAATAATTTGCATTTAAGTTTACTTTATAGGATTTATTTTTAATCGATTTGTTGTTCCTAATTATATCCCATGCTGCTTTATTTTGTGATTTAATGCTGATATTGAGTAGAAAATAAGTCATAGGAAAAATTTTGAGATTGGAACACTGAAATCATTCAGTGTTTTATTCTCGCAGTGTCAAGATCCCTGAAGATGCCTCGTGCAATCAATGGCGAAACTTTGATAAACGATGTTAAAATGTATTTTTGTTTTTTATATCTATTTTTTTTTAGATAACGACATACACTCACAAAGACGATAACAACAAGTGGCTTATTAAAAAATACAACAACGAGGTAGTGGAAGGAGTGCAAATAATTCGTAGTGGAGACTTAGTAAGTTTGGAACATGTTGCTACTAAAAGAAACCTTCATTCGCATAAAGAACAGGCGCCGATAACTAAAAAACACTATCAAGTAACTGGTTATGGTGAAAATGGAACAGGTGATGCAAATGATGTATGGAAAATTATAGTTCAAGGTATTAGTTTATACATGTCTGTCTGTAGGGATTTATTAAACAGAGTGCCCACTAATAAATAGTACACGGAGTAACCACCGATTCTGTATCTCAAATATTGGGATTTAACCAAACATACCTTTGTTCAAAAGTTTATAATAAGAAAGGGACATTGTGTGTCAAAAGTAAAAAAGTATATATTTATATATATTTTTTTAAAGCCGTTTTTAATTTTAATAAAACTCTGTATTTGAAGATTTTTTACAGTGTGTCTACGTAAGTTGGCGTCATATTGGAAACTTATTTATTATTAATTTTATGAAAAAAATATTCTTTATATAAAGTTCTGGTTGGTCTAGATATTAAATCTATTAGTCATCTTATATCTTATTAAGGAAAGATGTTTAGAATTAAGTTAATTATGCAATTTTGTTAATTTACAAGAAACATATTTTTGACTTTTTTCTGCGATAATGGTGAAAATTTAGGTTTGTACATTAGTGTATACATTTCATGATTATAAATTTCATAGGAATTTCAAATAAAGGGTTTAAAGTAAGTATTACCAACACAAAAATAATGTAAAATGCACTAATAATGTCAAACTTAAAATTTAAGTAGAAAAATAAAATGAAAAAAAATCTAAATAAACATAATTTTTCTTTTAATTCCAAACATCTTTTCTTTAAAATAATGTTTGATAATATTAAAAATACAGTTATTCTTGAGCAAAACTTCGTAGATGCCTGACACAATTTGATATCTGATGATTGTATTTTAGGTTTTGGACCATGCAGAACGTTTAATAAAGAATGACTTTTTGGTAAAATTGATAACAAAAAAGTTTGTCATATGACGCCAACAGATTTAATGTTAATTTGTTTATACTTATTCACTAAAGAGCGCCTAAACTACCCTGAAGTTCCCTACTGTGGTAACTTTTGTTGTGCTTCTCTGTGATACCATCTGAGTTATCAGTAAAGTCGTTTATGTTTTCTACCAGAAAAAAATAAAAAATTGTTTGTAAGCATCGCTCTGAATAACCGGTTATAAGATATTTGCGTTTAAGTTGTGCAACCCAAAAATACTTATTTAAAAAAATCTGCCAATGTCACTAATTGATATCGTTAATATTTTGATTTTTATAAAGTATGGTTTATTTCTAGAGTAGTAGTATACTAAACCAAGGATTGACACAACATTGTAAAAGCGGCAGTCAAAAGAACTTAAACGCAAATATCTTAAAAACGGTTACGCAGAGGGAGTATATAGTTTGGCTAAAAAGATAGGAGGAGAGTTTACTGTTTTACTCAGATGTTAGATACGGAGAATCTGAGAAATTGCGACGTTTTAGAGAAATTTAAAGTGGTATAGGCCCTTTAGTTAACTCAGAAATTACCATCGAATCTGAATTTTTCATGTAAAAAATCTACTAGATACCAAGTTTTTATTAGTATTATTATTTTTTACACTCGATTTTTTTGTAATAGATTAACAGAAAAATTGGTGTTTCTTTTATTTTTAGAAAGGTTTTAAGTGTATGTATTATTTTAGGCGCCAAAGATGGTACCGAAGTTACTGCAGTTACTAGTAAACTGAAGTTTATTCACTATTTGCAATCTTGTGTTTTAACAACTAGTGGCAAGCAGTTACCTAAATGGGCTTATGAGCAACAAGAAGTATCGTGTAATCCCAATCTTCGTGACCCTCATGCTTTATGGAATGTGGAAGAGAATATTTTCGAAAAATGTAAGTGATTTATTTAAATTAATTTTTCACTTCTAATTAGGTTTGTAGGTAACAGAAAATTTTTCATTGCGATTAACTTACAACGTCGTTGGATATAACAATAAAAACATAAATAAAAAATATTTTAGAATTTGTAACATCTTAAATAAACAATTTAATTTTTACACTTGGTATAAACTATACCTTTTTTTAAGTGGATGCCGTAGCACGTTAAATTAGCTAAAACGCGATTCGCTGCCGTTTTTTAAATATTTGTTTTGAGAAAAAGTTGTACATAGAAAAGTTTCTTAAAATGATCCAAAGATTATCGGAAAGAAAATTGATTTTTGGTAATGGTAATAATTAACACATTAAATTTCCCAAAATTACAAAACCGTAAAAATAACCAACTTTCCGATAATCTTTGGATCATTTTAAGAAACTTTTTAATATACAACTTTGTTCTCAAACAAATATTTAAAAAACGGCAGGGAATCGCGTTTTAGCTCATGTAACGTGCTACGGCATCCCCTTAATGTTCTGCAGATGCAAACTAATTGGAGGAAATACAAAACTTTCGAAATTTCCTATTTTTACTTTTGTCGCATAAAAACATCGCTGCTGTCTGCCAAAACTCCCTATAGGTGGCTCTTTCTATTTATGTGAAATTTGAGGTTTTAAAAACATCTTCGAATTGGTCACAAAATGGTCATTAAGTGTGGGTAATTGGTCATCCATACACCAACTTATACAGCGTGTGTAAAATATCAAAGTCATCGAAAAATGTTTAGCGGTTCAAATTAATCATACATTGTTCAATCAAAGTGGGTGCAATTGGTCACAAAATGATCATCATTGGTCGGTATGATTAATTAATTTGTCAGCAAGATTAAATAAATTATGTATTAAATGAGAACATTCAAGAATGAAAATAACTTCTCTTAATTCTATTTTACTGCTGACCAATTACTGTGACCTAATGACCAAACGTGACCAATTCGTGACCAATTGTTACAGCATGAAACGACCTCCAAATGTTGATGTTGCGGTGCTAAATATTTAACAAAAAGTGACCTTAAAATTTTAAACTCTATATTTATACCAATATTTTTGACCAACTAATAAATACCTATGACCAATTCTCTAATTGTTACTAGTTTTTAGAATTTGTTTTTTGAATCTAAAATTTTTAATTTTGGGCTGCTCACAAAATTGCCTTGTCCTTGAATATCTTCAGTAGGGAAAGAAGAGAGAGTTCAACTGACCACCGTCCACCGGTGGAGCTTATTATGCTAATATTTCTGACGTCATTTAAAATTTAGGAATCTTGCGCAACGCGTTATTTAGGGCGTGGTCCCTACTATCTGTCAAACCATAAATGTCATCTGTCAAATGTCAAATGTCACCTGTCACCTGTCATATGTCAAAAATCACGTGACTAGGAAAATGACCGCCATACGTAGGATACTTGCGCTATGGTCATAAATTGATTTGCGCAAACGCGAAAATTCCAAGTCATACCGTTCGGGCGCTATCGACTAAAATCGCTATTTAACCTTGATGATGAGTCATCGGGACATGGTTTAAATTTTTTAAATATAGTATTACGTCATACCTATCGAATAGCGAAAACCGCATGACGCCATCTTTAGCCATAAAGGCGTTACAGCTGTTTAAAATATGACGAGAGACATCAATGAGCGATTAGGACGGTAACCCCATAGCAAAATCAATCAAAGCGGCCTTATTATTAAACTTAGAATAATGAAACTTGGCAAAAGGATAGTCGACGACGTTTCGCCAATGATTTCAAGGTTATCAATCCTAACATGTTAGGCACTGCGCCCTCCGCACCTAAACCTTGGGCTTAAGCGCGGGGCTGTAAGCGGGGGCTTAAGCGCAGGTGTTGAACCGTTATTTTTAACCAATCAGAGAGCAGTTTACCCTAATAGATGGTTTCTAAATTTTGGATTTTCTCAAGTAGTTTTATTTAAATATAGTTGTAACGGTTAAGATTATTTTTTAGAGAAAAGTGGCCTGGGCTCTGATACCTCCCATATTAAACACTTTAAATGCATAGTGTTCCTCATTAGCTGCTACATACATATGTACTAAACAAAACACCCGACCCGGTAAACAAAAAAATGTGATTCTTTGAAACTTAGCTAAAGCTCTGCATTATTAGATGTGGTCTACTGACCTTGACTCGGATATTGTATATCATCAAAACAATGAACCTCTTTCATCACTTAATATTACATATACGGTGGGTTGGGAAAGAGTTATAATCAAAGTTTACTTTTAGGCTACTTCTCTCTCTGCATATTAAATCATTATTTTTATCAATATATATACTTTACTAATAAGTCAAACAACAAAAAAAAATACCATTAATTAAAAACATTACAGATTTACCTAAACACTATACAAGTACCATAATATTCTTAGATTGTCCATCTTTGTTGAATTGTACTGTGTCCACCTTGCCTCCTGTCCATGTCCTTGATGGTGCGTTCCATTGGCCTTTTGTCCTGTACTTCTCCTCCACATACCATTGTCCGCCTTTCATTCCCATTTTCTTCTTCTACATCAGGTTACTGCAACTTCATGCCAATTTCCCCATATCCTGAGCTTTCTCAGGCCGCTTAGACTGTCTTGTACCCCACCATTCAAGACCATACTTCAGAGCTCTTCCCCATACTAGAGCTGCGGCTTCCAGTGCTAATGCAGCCTCATGCTGCTTCTGAACCCGTCTTCACGACGTACCACTACAACTTCGACACAAATAAATATATTTCCATATTCTTCTTTATCACCTCTGGCTAACACCATTTAGCCATATTTGAAAACTGAAGATATACCTTATCTTCCTTTTCTCTTGTAGCTACGCTGCTACCTCCTTGCAGCTACGCTACGCAACATATTTTTTCCCCATCTTCGTCACTTCACACACATTTCTTCTCCGGGGAACGGGACGCCTTTACCATATATATGGCATTTTCTTCCACAAATACACTGAGGGGTAGAAGAAGGGCAGTATCATGAGCGACTTTTCCTATCGCTTCACAAAGGGCACTGGAACTGGGGCGGGCAACAGCTTACCATAACCGACGTTTCACAAAGGTCACTGGGAACGGGGCGCCTCCACCATATGTGACGTTAGATTTTAGATACATGATATATAGGGCCTACTTGACGTCACTTGGGCAAAGTACCATATGGAACTATCTATTGAGACAATGAGACCGGTGGACCATCAAAACTAACTTTGCATTAAAAACCAACGTAACTTATTGAATAACTAAATTTAGTACGGGCATATCCCTAGGGATATCTCGTACGGGCTTAACTCAAACTTTAACTTTTTACTTGACTTTACTAACTACTTCTTCTGATAAACAATCAATCCCTCGTCTTAAAATTTTGTTCTCTTTAAATATTAAATTTTTCAGTATTTGTTTTTGCATTTCTAGGCAACTCTGCTTGTTTAATGTTTTTGTTTTATTATTATAAGAGTAACCTAGAAAATTGTTTGATTTCTACTTTTAAACCTTGACACTTCACGTATTGTTTTATGTACCTAAATTTCCCACTGTTAAGTAACCCAATTATATTTAAATTTCCCAAAAATGTATATTTTTAAAATTCCCAAAATGTATACTTTTGCGGTCGGATGTGTTTTGCTCCGTTTTTTGTACCTTTCGAACTATTTCAAGTTGCGGGAAATTATCAATATTCGCGATTTGTAACTATCGAATGGTAACAGTGGCATTTATACTAAGTGCTGATCGTAAATTATCAAAAATTAAAGAAAATTAAAGTGACTTTGAACTAAAAGTTAAATTAATATTTTGGTAAAAATTTTAACCAGAAGCGAATAAAAAAATTTAGTGTTGATAAGAATAAACTAGTCCTGAATTCCTTCTGGCGAGTTTTAGCGTTACCTTAAATAGCGTTTACGTTACCGTGTATCCAGTATGGCAAAGTACCACTGTAAAACATGTAATAAGAACATTGGCAAAAGTACATACAAAATAGGCTGCTCGGGTTCTTGCAAATCATGGTTCCACGCGAGATGTGCTCAGTTGACCGACGATGAAGTTAATGCTATCTCAGCAAATAAATCCTCATGGTTTTGCGTACACTGCAAGGAGGTGCGTCGGTCAAGACCTTCTGTAACAGCTACTAACAGCAACATATCTCACTCGCCTGCGCCCTTCATCAATTTAGAGAGTGCTGAGCTAACTGGATCTAGAAATGGGCGCCGAAGCAGCATAGGGGTTTACTGCGACAGGGAGTTTGTGCTGCCTACAAGTTTAAACACCACCGATTTCGGCCTTAGAGACGCCTCCACAGCAATCGTGCAGCTGCACAATATTATTATGGAACAAAATAAGACAATACAGTCGATACTGAAGGAAATTAGGGATCTTCGTACTGAAAAAAGCACTGAAATGCAAAGCATCAGGGTGGAACTAGAACAACTAAAACTGGCTTATAGTAGCATAAGTGCAACTTCTTCGACTACTTCTACCCCAGATACAACTGAAAATGTCTTGAAAGAAATGCAGGAACGGACGGTAAGGGCAAAAAACGTTATTATTCATAACGTACCAGAAAGTTCGTCTCCTGAGGTGGCTGTCCGGATTAGTCATGACATCAATCAGGTCAATAACATTTTAAACGCTGTTGAGTTTTCTGGTGGTGAATTTAAAACCTTTAGACTGGGAAAACCCGGAACCGGTGCTAGGCCATTACGAGTGTCCTTTGGCACGGTTGACACTGCCAGGGCCTGTCTTAAATGTAAGAAAAGGCTTGCTCAGATAGAGTCTCCTTTTCGCATTAATGCTGACATGACATGGGCTCAAAGAAATCTCATAAGAAAACTCCACACTGAGCTTGACGAGAGAAAGAAACAGGGTGAAACGGATTTGGTTATTCGCTACTCTCAGGGTATACCACGTATAACAAAAGAAGAAAAAAATACAAAAAACGGCAGTGCCTAACCGGCTACTTTCACAATGCCGGGGGATTATGTTCAAAATTGCATAGTTTACGAAGAAGTGTAGCAGTTAGTAATTATGACATCATAGTCCTGGTGGAAACCTGGCTCACTGATGACTATTCCGGGGATGAAGTTAACTTTCCAGGCTTCGATATTTTTAGAATGGATAGAAATAGTACAACAAGCAAAAAATCACGGGGTGGTGGTGTTTTAGTGGCGATAAAAAAGTGTTTTAAAGCTACAAATATACCAAATCCATCACAAACAGTGGAACAAGTTTTTTTGTCATTTAAACGAGAAAATAAGAAATTTGTGCTTGGTGTAGTGTACGTGCCTCCCAACTCAGATCATGACGTCTACTTAGACCACTGCCAGAGCGTAACAGAAATAATGGAAACCTATCATGATCACCGCCTTGTTTTGTTTGGTGACTATAATCTCCCAGATTCCTCGTGGACCAATGTTGAAAACGGCGTAAGTGTTATATGTCCTGTTTCTTCGGCAGCAAACATTGTAAGCAACTCTTTTAATTATTTGAATTTATTTCAATTAAATAACATACCAAATGAAAACGGGGTATTTTTAGATCTATGCTTTTCTCATTGTAGGGACGTTAATATTCACCTTGCATTGGATGCCTTGCTGAACATCTCCAGACACCATCCCGCTTATTCTTTTGATATTCCACTTTATAATGAGCAAAATACCCTTAAATGTGAAGTAGAATATTTTGATTTTAAAAATTGTGATTTTTTATCTTTAAATAATTATCTTGCATCGATAAACTGGGAAAACCTAATGGACAAAGATAATATTAACTTTGCATTAAACCAATTCTATAATGAACTATACACAGCTATCTCACTTTTTGTACCAGTTAAGAAATTTAAAAGCTCTAATTTTCCAATCTGGTTTTCATATCGTTTACAACATTTAATAATAGAAAAGAAAATTGCTCATAAGCGCTATAAGCAAAGCAGTTCATTTGCTGATTATCAGCAGTTTTCTCAACTTAGAGATGAATGCAAGGCTCTTGAGCGGGTGTGCTATCAAAACTATGTCTCCAAAACTGAAAGGGACCTTGTTGAGAATCCTCACAGTTTTGGAGGCATGTCAGTGACCTCAGAGGTTCTGAGGGCTATCCAGATTCTATGTTCCTGGACCGGGGGTAAGTGATGTTGGTGCTGAGATTGCTGACTTTTTGCTGATTACTTTTCCTCGGTATACACAGACGATGGCTACGACATTCCTGAGTACTACGGTGACCTACAGAACTGTGTTGATGTTAACAGGATAACTCTGAGTTTGGAAGATGTTTTAATGCGGTAATGTCATGTAAGACTAAAACATCGAGTGGTCCTGATGGAGTCCCGACGATTTTATTAAGGGCTTGTGTTGTTCATGTAAGCCACTACACTTCCTTTTGGTTTATCGCTAGAGTCTGGTGTATTTCAGATTTCTGGAAAAATTCTTTTTATTACCCCAATATTCAAGGCAGGCGACAGAAGGGTATAAGGAACTACAGGGGCATCTGTATACATTCCTTATACCTAAAATTTGTTTGATAGACGCTGGTAACGAGGTGTTTGACATGGAAATGTAAGGGTGTTATTATTAACGAACAGCATGGCTTTGTGCATGATCGTTCTACAGTTTAAAACTCAGCTTTGAGCTTATCAAGACCACCT
>JACEGR010005139.1:0-77145 GCA_014170235.1 Listronotus bonariensis
TGTACATTTAATATTTATTCAGAAAAAAGTAAAGCTTTATGTTGCTGTAAAAATATAAATTTTGTTGTAAACTTTCATAATATTATTATTATAATTCGTTTTCGTTTGTAGTTCCTATTCACTTAATTATTTATAGTTTCGTAAGTAATTTAGAAAAAATACATTTGTCAAAAGAACCTCGTTGTACTTGCCTTATTGTCGTTTAAATATAACACTAAAAATTTACACAGTTTTTTTCCGGTCAATTAAAAAAAAATTATGTACGATACTCGACCGGAAATAATTTTTACGGGTCTCCTCAAAACTACAGGACTCGCCTACGGCTCGCCCTGTAAATGTTTTCGTCGACCCGTAAAATACCATTTTCCGGTCAAGTAACGTAAATAGCTATTCCGGTCGAGTATCGTACATAATTTTTTTTAATTGACCGGAAAAAAAGCTGTGTAAATTTTAGTGTTATATTTAAACGACAATAAGGCAAGGCTGCTTCAATTATTTCATCTGGATTTTCCATGTCTGACTCCATTTTGGCAAAATGATGCTTTCTTTACTTTACAATATCTTGAACTGTCAAATAGTAACAATTGAACTCTGACAATTTTTGTCATGGCTAACAGGATTTTTTGATATCAGGGACCGGAAAGTAAATGAGAGACCGGAAAGTAAACTAGGGACCGGAAAGTAAATTAGTCCTGTAAAATAGCATTTTCCGCTTAAAAAATTGAGTGGAAAATTCAATTTTCGGTCAATTAAAAAAAACAAATTTTGAGAGACGCTTGATAAATTTCAATGTAAATAAAATTACTTCATTATAATCTTTCAAACCATAAAAGGTCATGCCCAAAAAAGCTTTAGTTTTCTCAGCTTAGGGTTGGGAAAATTAATAACCAATAATAAGTATTTTTATTATAGTTTCTCTACTCTTTATTTTTTTTCTTTAAATTTAATTTAAAAACTGTTTCCTTAAACTTAAAATTTTACTCCTTCATTAACTACTATTTGCTGCCTCCTACACACCTTTCATTGTTTCTTAACCCTTCTTCCATTTTATTAAAAAATTTAGAGAATTTCTCGTCGGTCTCTAAGTAATAAATAAAACTAACACAATAGCAAATTTTATTATACCCAGTAAAAAATTATAAAGGCATGGGTATACACACGGTCAGTCATGCTTTCAAGCTTACCTGAACTGAAAAGGAGCGGTGAAATTCTACGCAAATGATAATAAGGCACTCCGCTTGATTCCCCACATGGGTTTGAAATAGCGATGAGACCGAGATTCGACGAGCTTTCAACAGTATGTACGCTTATAACAACTTTTTCATTTTTTATCGTACAAAATAATTAAACTATCAGTTAGTTAATCCTGTAGGTTCCAAATTAGTAATCAGATTTTTATTATCTCTTAAGATATACAGGGTACGACAAAAAGTGTGATTTTTTAAAATAAAACACCCTATATATTATTCCACCATTAAAAAGATATTTAAAAAACCTTTAAAAAAACACCACGTTTCATGTAGGAAACCCGGGTAAAGTGATCACCCCGGCAAAGCGAACAGTCCCAATTATACCCAAACTATTTGTTTGACATCAACCTCGCGGTCAGAAAAACTTGTGGTCATCATGTCTCAATAAGCGGCAAACACTTAAGCGAGAGGCCGAGTTGCGCAGCGTCTTGACGACGGTAAATTGTGTTTTCGATAAATAATTTTCAATATTTCGAGGCAAGTGCTTTAATGATATTTTCTATATTATTTGTTTGTCATCCTTCGGCGTACTATAGTTCTATTGTATGTAAAAGTGGCTTCTTATAATATACTAATTATAAAATCAAAATCAACAGTTTTTGCAGGATTTGGCCTAACCTCAAAAATGGCAGTGTTGGGCAAAGTGAATAGGGCAAAGTGGATATGGTATCCACTTCACTTTACCCAGGTTTGAGAATATTTAATTGCAGATTATAAAACTCATATTTTGTTGAAGATGGTGAATAAATACAAAAACAAAACTAATCAAGACCATTAATTTGGGTAAATCTGGAAGGTTAGTGAAGGGTACTGATAAAAAGTATGGGATGGCTAATTCAAGTCTATACAGACTAGTCAAGAGCTGTGTCGTTACTCCAAAATTTGGCTGATTCCGTATCATTTTCAGTGAAGATTAAGAGACAAAGCTAAAGGTTTATCTTAAAATCATAGACTTCTATATATAAAAGAAGAGCAAAAGTAAGAAATATTTCTAAAACACTAAAAAACTAAGTGTAGAATCAAAAAACATTCCTAGACTAATTGCTAAAGAAGTAACAACCAAAAAATGTTTTGAAGATAGAATATGATTTTTGCGGTGAAAAATATATTAAAGAAGATAATCCAATTGAATATTGGATTCGTCGTCGTACATATCTAAAAGGGTGTCATGAACAATGCTCCCCTTTGGAAGGTAATGAAGACTATACCTATCTGTGATAACCGCCATTCTTAATTTTTAAGATATTACCTTTAAAAGTGAATTTAAGTTTTTACTGTATTAAGTTTTGTCTCAAAATATAATTTTTAGATTTGTGTGATTAGAAAATGGTAATTCACTTTACCTGGGCACCATATCCACTTTACCCAGGAATCTGGGCAAAGTGAATAATATGACAATTTTTGAATTTTATTTTTAGTTACTTATTGTTTTACTTGTGAACTTAATTGAGTACTAAATATGAAGACGCAACTAATAAAGATTGATTTGTAGTATTTTATTGCTATCTCTTATACCTTTCTTGATAAAGTCTCAAACATCTTAAGGTATTCACTTTACCCGGACTTCCCCTATCTATCGCAATTAGTTTTTGAAATATGTCCATGTAAATCTGATTTTAATTTTTTACTTATAAAAGAAATTAGAACACCATCTTGTTAGGATAATTCTGTAGTATCTGTATCTTTCAACAGAATTCTTTCTTCTTTTAAGATATACAGGGTATGACAAAAAGTATTATTATTTTTTAAATGAAACGCCCTGTATATTAAATTACCATTTAAAAGATAATTTTAAGAGCGTTACAAAAATACCATTTTTAAAGGTCTATCGTTAATGGTTTTGGAAATATGGCCATAAATAAAATTATTAGGCAATTATTTCCATTATACAACCTACTTACATAATTAAAATTTACACTTATTATTTAGATTTGGATGGCCATATTTCCGAAACTAATGAAGATAGATATAATAAATGTAGTATTTTTTAAAACTCTTTAAAATATCTTTTATTAGTGATATATGATACAGGGTGTTCTATTTAAAAAAAATCATATTTTTGTTCTACTCCTGTACATTTTAAGAGATATCAAAAATATAATTATTGATTCAGAAACTACCGAATTAACCCAACAAAATAAGATAATTATTTATTTTTATGATAAAAATACAAAAGTTAAGGGGGTGTAAATTTGTAACTTGACTCCCAGTACAGAGACGAGCATTCGTTTAATGGTAAATTTTACTACATTCTCAGCCAACGAAATCGCATATGTCCATCGGCGAGCGCCGATGTTTCCCGAATCCGACCGCAAAGGGCAAAAACTACCTCCTCCACAAATCTCATATTAAACAAATCCATGCTTGGTCTAAAAATTTCTTGAGGTACCACTAATTTTATACAATAATAGATACAAACATATGAATCACAAACTGTAAACAAGATACAAAACGGTTCATGGTAAAGCATTGGCAATTGCAGGCAATATTATGCCAACATCTTATACGCATTAAAAAGTCAACCCTAAATAAACACTTAATTGCCAATAAATTTTAAGCATGCAGGCGAATTGCCGGCAAGCATACAAAAATGGCGGCATACCAATCCTGATTAAATAAAGCATGCCTTTTGTTGCAGGCAAATAAATATTGGATTTTTGAAGGCAAACCTTCAACGCTATATTCATACTTTTCAAACCATATTATTAACATTGGTATTTAACTAACATTAGAGCAATTCTTTTGATCTGTTTTTATTTATAATGGCAGCTAAACAACATTATTTTATGTTTTTTTACATAATTTAAAGAAAATGGCCTTTTTCATAACATTTTATTGTTACAAATCATGCAAATAAAAATTAAGTCAAACAAAATGTTTATTATGTATTTTTGAGAGAATAAAAATAAAATGATGGTGAAATTAGCTAGGTTAATTTCGACCAGAGGTGACAACTAAATTTCCCGCCTAGCCGAAATACAAGATTTGACGATTTTGACAGATGAGAAAACTTGCTTTGTTTGACCGCTTTGTGCAATTGTTTTCTACGTGGTTTTCTAGTTTTTAGTTTCTTTTTTAAAGAAAAGAGTTTTTTAACAGACATAATTAAGTGTGTATTCATTACCTAATTAGTGTGTGTTGTGTGATTAATTGGTGATGGCTAGTCGAGAAGGCGAGTTATTCAAGTAGACTGTTAGGAGCTGTAAACATTTTGTTTAAAATCTTTTAGGTTTGTAGTTACTTAAAAAAATTATATGAAATTAGGGAGTTGCCTTATTAAAAGTTTTAAAGACGTGTTAATAAAAATATTATATATATTTAATAGTTGTTTTTTGACATTTAAGTCCTTTAAAATATTTCTTCCTATGTTTTGGATCTGAAAATTGAGTGTAAGTGTCCCTTAAATACTTACTATTTTAAAGTGTTTTCTTTTGATTTACTATCTTTATTTAAATTTTATTACATACCATACATTTGTTTAATGATAAAGTTTTCCAGCCTTTTTGTCTCATTTTTTCGATTACAAAATTCTAAATATCTTTTAACTTTTGGGACATTCAACTTATTAAACCTGCTATTTAATAATAAATGTCGTTATCCTAAACGCCATTTTGAATGCTATACAGCAGATAATGTATACAGCAGATAATTTCGTCACCATTTTACAACAAAAACGTAATCAGATTTTTGATTCTCCACCCTGGACAAACTCTTTCAGTATTAAAAATTTTGAAAAAAATTGCTGTTTAAAAAGCAATATTAAAAAATAACTACTAAAAGTAAACTTTGACACCTAGTAGGTTGCAAACAATCCCAAAGAATTTGTAGTGGTATTTGCACAGACCTTTTAGAAATATAAACTTTATAATTTTTACCATTAATTCTATCTGTCCATCCTGAAACTTGGTCTGAGCTCGATCCGTCGAAAACAGCAAATGAATATTTTCGCCTCATCTTTCAAAAGTATTTTTGAGGTTGAGATAATAATTTCCTGAGTCATTTTCAGCCAACATAACATCCCAAGTTTGTCTAAAATTCCCTAATACGCTCGAGCATTTCTCTTCCCATTTGAATCGGTGTAAATGTTGCGTTGGTTTTGAGTTGTGTGCTGTATTTCGTTATAACTTCTCTGCACCATTCAGCTTACTAAAATTTAAATAATTGCTCGTTTAAGTATTAATTTTTACTTGATTATTAAAATATATGCAAATTTATTACCATATTCGACACGGTCTGTAGCTGGATAACCATGGGGTTTTTAAAAAAGTAAATACTGAAACATATACAGGTCGGATAAGGCCACAGTATAAAATTATTTTACTCTATACAGGATGTCTCAAAAAAGTGTGACGTATCAAGTTATATTTTTTAAATGGAACACCCTATATTTTATGACGGTTTTAGATTCTACATAAAAAATAATTTAAGTTTGTTAATAGTACCAAGTGTCTAATTTTATTCGTTTTGTGATATTTGATTTTTTTCAAAATGCAGAGGTGCAATTAAATTAATTTTATTTTAACAATATAAACTCCTTAAACTTTAAAATTTGTTACAAGATTAGGAAAAGTCTGCCTTATCATACGTAGGTCATATCGAGATCATAGATTATACAGGGTGATCAAAAAATAATTTCAATTTTTAGAAAGTCAAATAGCAATATCTCTCTTATTTTAAATGGAACACCCTGTATTTTTACACCACATGATGACAAACCAAATGCTCTTTCAAATGGTGTATAGGTTGCCTATACCTATCTTTTATACTTTTAAGTAAATTCCGTTTTAACATATTTTTATTCCAAATGTCTATTTAAATGTAAGTAGGCTGTGATATAGCTATGCCTATTTACTAAGCCGTTATTGCAAAATGTAAATTTGTTGGAAAAAAGCACAAAATTAAAAGATTTTTGTATTATCTGCCACTATTTTTAAAATTCACAGAAAAAAAAATTCATTAGTTGCTTATAATGCTACTTCCAATAACACTTATTTCAGCTGAATGTGGTAATGATAAAACTTGTGTTTTTAAACAATCCTAATAACGCCTCTGGTCAGTTATGACGACATTCTGTGACCTATAACTCGTTTCTTCCATTATCCATAATCACTGTGTCAAATTTTTTAAAGCAACTATTAAGGTTATCAGATGGTTTCTCCTGGAATATTTTTCAGGATTAACTCTAGACTAAAGTAAACCATTTTTTCACATCCTACCAGTATTATATCATCTTGTTGTTGTAGAAGAAGGGTTTTTATTTAAAATCATTGAAATTTCTTTTAAACTGACTAAAACACTAGTAATCAATAAATGGTCGTTGTTATTTTCTTAAGAAAAATATTAATGGCTGCTATGTCACAGCCAACTTTAATTTAAATAAACATTTGGACTAAAAATTTGTAAAAACAGATTTTACTAAAAAGCACAAAAAGATAGGTATAGGCAACCTATACACCATTTGAAAGAAGTATTTTATTTGTCATCATGTGACGTAAAAAAATACAGGGTGTTCCATTTAAAATAAGAGATATGGCTATTTGATTTTCTGAAAAATTGAAATTATTTTTTGATCACCCTGTACAATATTTGATCTTGATTTGACCTACGTATGATATGGCAGACTTTTCTAATCTTGTTACACATTTTAAAGTTTAAAGTGTTAAAAGTGTTAAAGTAAAATCAATTTAATTTTACCTCTGCATTTTTAAAAAAATCAAATATCACAAAAACGAATAAAATTAGACACTTAGTACTATAAACAAACTTGAGTTATTTTTAAAGTAGAATCTAAAACCGTCATAAAATATAGGGTGTTCCATTTAAAAAAATATAACTTTGATACGTCACACTTTTTGAGACACCCTGTATAGACTAAAATAATTTTATACTGTGGTCTTATCCGACCTGTATATGTTCCAGTATTTACTTTTTTAAAAACCCCATGGTTATCCAGCTACAGACCGTGTCGAATATGGTGGGCCACCCTGTATATAGATTTAAAGATGTAAAAAGAAAATTAAAATGATTAGGAAATATCAGATTATACTAGGCTATACAGTTAGCTTGTCTAAAGTCAGGACCTCCCCGTAGCTTTTAAATGGGTCGGTTTTCTTAATGAAAATTTGAGGACTTTGAGTGGGGCAACATAAATCAAATTGTAGGCAAAGCAAGAAATGGCAGATATAAATCTTAAACTAAGTGTTGGACGCCATTTTGAAACTAAAAATAAATAAATAGAAAAAAAATGGTCTTGTGCGGCACATAATTTGATAGCTCATGACAGAGTACTTTATATTTCTACAGCGTGTCTTTGGAAGTTCTTGTACCAAATGAAAAACTTTTTAATTATTAACTTTACGAAAAAAGTGTCGTCATTAAGTCCTGCTTGATAAGAAAATACGTTTCTAAAATAACCTACCTATGTCCAGATGTAGGGTGGCTTAAAGAAGGACTTGTTTCCAAAATAATATACAGAGTACTTCCACTATCTACGGTACGAAACTTTAAAGAAGTGATTTCTTATATAATTTTATAAAAGAAATGTTCCTATAAACGTATGTTCGAAGTTGGTTTGTTTTTGAGATACAGGGCGTTAAGTTTTTTAAAAGTCGATTATTTTATAAACATCTTGATACCCTAAACCCATTTGGTTAAAAACTGGTACGTTTTGTTTAATGTAATAAGAAAGCGCCTGTAAAGCTCTAACTATATTGACTTTACTGGATCAGGAAAGCGTCTCAGTAGAACCGCAGTCTATTATTGAAGAAAATGTACGCCACTAGATTTTAATGTAGTTTTTATTTTTTTTCCTATAAAACTAAAAGTACAAAGTTTTGTGTCGTACATTTTTTTCGTGCTTTGGTTTCCGACTCAAAAAAATAAAATAATTATAACTTTTCGTATCTCAGAAACAAAGCAACTCCGGACATTATGTTTATAGTAGCTTTCTTTATAAAATTGCGTAAGAAATCGTAACGTAGTTAGAATGCCCCTTTGTTTTAGTTTGACAACAAGTCTTTTTAGGCCACCTTGTAATCCAACATAAAAATATTTTTGTGAAAATGTATTTTTTGTCAAGCAATACTTTTTTATGGAAAGGCACTTTTTCGTAAAGTTTTCTATTTAGGTAAGAACCGAAGAACTTAAGGGAAGTGACGATAAGGTGATATTTAACTTGTTTCTCCTCGTACATTCAACCAAAAACAGAGAACCCTTAGTCTAAAAACCCATTATTAAAACTTACAAATTTGGCAGGGGTGCTGGCAATCCAAATTCAACAAATTTCTCGTCTTCATACCTCTTACAGTGACTGACCACATATCACTGAAATATTGGTGTATTTCGGTAACCAGTGGTCCCATGTAGATTTTATTGGACGCCACTTTATCTACCACATTCCTTACAGGAAAATCTGGATCATCGATACAAAAATATAGGCACCTGAAGCTCTTTTGGCATCAATAGCTCCACAGTAGTATTGATAAGGTTTGATTGATGTCTATTGTGACATTATGTGAAAAACTTTTGCTAAAACAGTTCTGGGTTATATCAAATCATTTTCCCAAAGAAATTAAAAAAATTAGATCAAACTATAAGATTTTATTTTTATGTAAAAATAATCTCTATATAGGTGTCCTAATGTGGTAGGAAATCAAGGTCGTTTCTGAGCCAATTTGATAAAGAAAAGTTTATATAATTATAGGTCCAGAATGATTTGTTTTAGATACAGGGCGTTAAACTTTCAAAGAAATCGGGTTTTAAATAATATCTAAAATATGCCCTATCAGTTTAATAAAATTTGGCATTGTTAAAATAGGAAATTAATTTAACCTAAACTAATTTTAATTACTGAGTCAGTGTCGGTGTCCAGTGTCATCTCCAATATTACTGCAAATGTACCCCTGCTTTTTTTTGCAATTTTTATTTTTTCCGATGAAACTTTTGTTTCGTCATATTTTTAAGTCGTTTTTTTGTTTGAAATAAAAATAATAAAATTTATAAAACCGCTAAACCATAATCATGAGATATACAAGAAATATTGGGGCATTTTTCTTTTAAAATAAGTGAAACTTTGCATTAGTAATTATGTAATAATAACAACAAATGCTTAATTAAATAATGTTTACTTCTAGGCACCAGCATACTAGTTTAAATAATTTCGTTATACCACAAATGCCTAAAAAGGTTTTTATTTTTTTGCGCGAAAATGGTGCATTGGAAAGAAAAGTCAAGAGGTCAAATTTCTTGAAAAATAAATGGAGATTTTAAAAATGGTTTTAATTTTTAAAAAATCAGTGTCGTACGATACATTTTTTAAAAAACCTCCAGTATACATCTTGTTTGGACGCCTCTGGTAGAAATAATGAAAAATATTTTACACTAAAAATGCTAATTGGTTATTAGTAGGTGCATGTCAATTTTTATAAAAATTTCTGAAGCTGTTTTAAAGTTATAATAAGAAAACGATTTTTGTCTTAAAATTTTAATACCATGTAGCTTAAAAGTAAAGAGGTTTAGGACATATGTTCATGTAAACTCTTCTTTCTAAAATAAGTCAAAAAATTAGATCCTGTATTATTAGCAATCAATTAAATTACACCCTGTATACAAATTATTGATTTTTTTCCAAAACTTGGAAAACTGTTCTTATTCCTAATTTGAAAGCAAACTTTAACAAAAAATATATTTTTCCTTAGTTTTGGCGTAGAAAAACTAAAATTGAATATGTAGAAGTCGGAAACAAAAATCGTGTTGACCATTGTTATTATTGTAGATAGGGATATCCTTAGTAAATTTTGATTGTTTAACAGAAAATTTTAACTCATTACTAGTGTTATTGGACTTTTTTGAAGGTAGATACATAGTTTAGGTTACTACTAGAAAAGTAATCCATTAGTAAAATTATATAAGTCTTTAAATGTAGAATTTCTTAAAATTGTGAGACCAAATAAATTTATAAAATAAATTTATAAAATAAATAAAAGTAAGTCATAGACAACTCGATGGTGCAAAAAATGCAAAGTTTTTAAATAAATGTGAGTCATACATATTAAAAATTATGTCCTTTTGGTAGAAAAAATTGATTTACTTAAAAAATATATCATCAGGTTGGTTTAGAAGAGCTTTAAAACAATAAATTAAACTATAAATATTTTTTAATAAAGTACTTTTGTATGTATTTAACTTATTTATTTATCGCTTTTTTAACAAATTTATAAAATGTTATTATATATAAACCAGATTTTACTTTGTGTAGGCCACTTACTGTAAGTAATTAGTAGACCTTGTCCAGAAAAAGAGTAATAATAATATTAATAATAATGTTTAAAGCTATACGTTCCACTAATGCTTAAAATTCCTAAAGAATAAATAACTTAATAACAGATAATATTTATACAGTTGGGTTTTTAAAATACTCTACATGTTTCCAATAAATAAAAATAAAATTAAACATAGTTTTGTACTACCTGATGGATCTTTAACACTGTATAATTCTCCCAGTACTGGTATTCTAACATATTTATTTACTGGACGACTTAAGGGATTATAAACGGTAACTACAAACTTTTCAGCATTTTCAGTATGAATGCATTGACTTACATTAGTTAGGAGACATTGGTTAAACTTTGGATGTTTTTCATTTATCAGTTTTCTGAAAGTAAAAATATTATTGCAAATACCAAGTAAAATGTCCTTTTGGAATATGCTAACCGGCCACCCTAGTTCCATTAAAAATAATAATATGACCCTTAATAGGATTTTAAAATTTTTACCCCACCAAGAGAAATCGTAAAAACCAAATAAATAATTTTATTATTTAAATAGCGGCTAGCTAAAAATTAACGGTTTTGTTTTTATCATGGCACTCTAAAATACAACTTTAAAAATTAAATTTTTAAAAGCAGAAGTAATTAAAAATAACATGTCAGGTACAGTGGTATTATGAATGTCATGACTGTCGAAATAAGATAAAAATTTATCACTGGCGTGATTTAAAATTTGAAGTGGTAGTCAATGCTGGTTAAAACCGGAATAATATAATACAAGCAAATGTATAAAATAATGCATATGTACATGTCAAAAATCAGAAAACCAGTTTTCATGGTTCTATCTTATAAGATAAAAAAAGTTATTTATTTTTTTTACCTTTGAGAAACACAAGGTATACGTAGTCTATTTTAAGATAAATATTAGACTGGACAATCTGGACATCTTCGGAATATAAATTATTATCTTTAAAAATCTGAAACAAAGACACTTTTTCTGTAATTTTAGTATCTCTTGTCTCCCCGGTCGGTGGCGCAGTGAACAAACTCTTTGATCTCGTAAGCCTGAAGGCGCGGATTTGATTCCCAGCCGGAAGATATTTTTAGGTAGTAGTTATTTTAAATTACGGCTGTGGTGGTACTACCGCGTTGTCTAAAGGGTGTTGCGAAACGCAAATAATATATGTTGCCGTGCTTGGAACACATTGGGAAAAGATTACATTAAATATCTAATAACTCGACACCCATGGTACTCTGGTATTTAGACATAATCCTTCATAAGCTATCACAAAGATAAAATAAAATTTAAAATATTAAAATGTACTTACGCCAATGCGTTATTTGTAATTGTTTCGCAATTAACTATGCCTCTATGTAATTGTAGAGCATAATCATAAGCCACCACTTCCTTTTCGGTACCAGTAATGGCGTCATGATGTTGCATAACACCCATTGCTTCACGTAAACTATCCAGCTTTGATTCAACTTTAGAACTAATATTAGTCATTGCAGAAAGCTGTTTGCAAATCTAAAAATACTCCATTATTATAGTCCGGAAAGTTGCAACGTGAATAAATTAAATATTTTAAGTTGGCTGATTTTTTTATATGTTGTTCTCCCTCTTTTTCAGGTAGATCCTCGGCTATCTGACTGGCGGTAGAGTGTGCGTTGGCGCCCAGCTGTCACCTTGACTTTTAGAGCTGTTACTTTAACATTTAGAACTGACACTGATATGTTAAAAATGTAGACCTTTGTCATATATTATCGTTCTAAGTTTCATCAAAATATATCAAATGGTTCAAAAGTTAGAAGGGGGGACGACTGTGTAATTAGCAATGATAAAAAGGTCTGGCAAAAAAAATATGTTTGGTAAACCTATCTAAAGAAAAGAAATTGAAAATTAGATTTTTTAAATTTGTTTTCAAAACCTTGGTTTATTACCTGTATGTACAGTAGGATGCGAACTAATAAACGCAACCACTACCGCCAGCCAGACAGCCCAGGGTTTATTCAGAAAAGGAAGGAGAACAACATAACAATAAATTAGCTGACTTAAAATTATTTTTCGAAAACGTTTCTACCTCCTATACTATTAGTGGCCCAAAGCAAAACCTGTTTGGCATATTAAAATTTTTATTTTGTACTAAAACACACGTGCACATTTAACAGGCAGCCAATTTTGTATTTAATATATTAAAAATAATATTTCACACGTCACAAAAATTGTGATTTAATAATTTAATATTACATTAATAACTAAAAATGAGGAAGAAGAAATAAAAAAATAAAAGAGATACTCTTGAAAAGTAAAATACTAGAAGTTTAAAATCACAATTTCTTAGTTACTATTTAAGTACTGTAAACAGTACTTGGTAATTTAGGGATTACCTAAATTATTCATAAGTCTTAAAAAGTAATAAAAAAATAAATATTGAAAGAAATATCTACGAAACTGATCAGTTAAAAAATTCAAAAAAAAAAATTATTATTATACTTATTTATAGTATTTTTTCCGCTTCTAATTTATACACTTTATATGTGTCCCAAATCCGACCTGCCTTGGAATATTGTTCCCATATCTGGGGCATGGCGTCCCCCACAACCCCAAGCATTTTTGATTCTATTCAAAGAAGAGCTATTCGTCTTAATAATGATCCTTCACTTACAGAAGGGCTTCCCTCTCTTGCCCATCGTTGGGCTGTGGGGATTTATCGCTTTTTATAGGTACTTTCATGGCTTCTGCTCTGAAGAATTGTCCAGTATAGTACCTCCACTCACGGTTCCCAACAGAGAAACTCGTGGTTCCGCGCGTATGTATCCCTATACGGTCCAACTGGACAGGCCCCGAACCTCCCACTTTGTTCGTTCTTTTATCCCTAGAGTTTCTAGATTGTGGAACCTGCTGCCCGCGGAGGTCTTTCCTTCCCCCGCAAATCTTCAAGTATTTAAGTCCCGTGTCAACAAACTCCCTCTTACCTCGCTTAAGACACCCACGGTACGTCAGTATTAGAAGGAAGAAAATAGGTTTTTTTATTATATTGTCACGGCCGAAGTTTTAGCCTTATAATAATCCATACGAAAACTTTTTTGGTCCAGAACTAGCTAAATACAAGACAAACTATTTAGTATGCCTTTACAAAGCTTAACTTTTTATTAACCACAGTCTATCTCTTTTAAAAATGCCAAGGAAATAAATAAATTTAGGTAATGTGCACGTTTACGCTGAAATAGGCTTACTAAGGAATTCCATTGGTTCGAAGCAAATAAACTTTCTAAAGTATGATGTGATTTTTCTTTCTACTACGACATCTAAGTCATAATAGTACCTTAGTACACAGTGGAGTGATTTTGGCAATTTAATTTAATTACTTTTAACTATTCTAAGAAATGTTATTTCAATATTTTCAAATCGGAAATACAATCCCATATAACATTTTTTGCCGGAGTTGTACATTTAATTTACTGGCATTGCCAACACTCTTTAATGGCAAGGCATTGGCAAAAAGGTATCAAAAAGACGCGAATGTGGGCAATTGGCCGTTATTAGGCCACTTGTTGCAGATAAAGTGCATCCGTCATTAATAACTTATTGGCAAAAAATGCGTTTAAGATGATGGCATCCATCATTAATAAGTTATTGGCAAAAAGATAACAAAAAGAAACGAAAGTGGGCAAATGCAGATACTCCCAAGCAGCAAACTGACGTCTTATTGACGAAAATTGTCGCATACACATTTTTTTAAAAGCTAAAATGATGCGATATTTGGATATTTTATTTGAAAATTAAAATAGGAAAAAACTCCTTACTGCATGCAATTTCCTTGCAATGCAAAGTACCATCTCTCGGAACACTGTCCAACTTGGAGATGCAGATTTTTCACTAGCCGAAGATATTTCTTTCAAAGCTAAGTGAGATCACCTACCGCAGACCGCTCTCGAATTATTTTTGTCTAATGGGTACGGTTTAGACGATAAAAAGCGAAGATATTGCAGAAACGTAGTAGTTTATTTTCCATTACGCCATCTATCGGTATGTCAAAAAACTATTAAATATATATAATATTTTTTATTAACACGTCTCTAAAACTTTTAATAAAGTTTTAAACAAAATGTTTACAGCTCCTAACAGTCTAGTTTAATATCTTGCCTTCTCGACTAGCCATCACCAATTAATCACACAACACACACTTATTAGGTAATGAATACATTTAATTATGTCTATTAAAAAACTCTTTTCTTTAAAAAAGAAACTAAAAAGCTAGAAAACCACGTAGAAAACAAATGCACAAAGCGGTTACCTTCGGTCGAAATTAACGTAGCTAATTTTACCATCATTTTATTTTTATTCGCTCCAAAATACATAATAAACATTTTGTTTGACCTAATTTTTATTTTCATGATTTTTAACAATAAAATGTTATGAAAAGGCCATTTCCTTTAAATTATGTAAAAAAACATAAAATAATGTTGTTTAGCTGCCATTATAAATAAAACAGATCAAAAAAATTGCTTTAATGTTAGTTAAATACCAATGTTAATAATATGGTTTAAAAAGTATGAATATGCGTTGAAGGTTTGCCTTCAAAAGTCCAATATTTATTTGCCTGCAACAAAAACGCGTGCTTTATTTAATCAGGATTGGTATGCCACCATTTTTGGATGCTGCCGGCAATTCGTCTGCATGTAAAATTTATTGGCAATTAAGTGTTTATTTAGGGTTGACTTTTTAATGCGTATAAGATATTGGCATAATATTGCCACCAATTGCCAATGCTTTACCATCAATGCCAATATGAAAAATGTACATTGCCGGCAAATAGTGTTTGCTGAGATGCCGGTCCTGCATAGCAAGGCAATGTTTACAATTATGTTTTATTGCTTTTTAACCAATAGACGTGCGCGATACCACAGGGATTTTTTCCAATTCTCCTGTCTTACAGCTGCTAACAAACTTGTCTAACAGCTGACGTCATTATAATGTAAATCGAAAAAATAAAAGCGCTTACCGCCAATGACAAATGACATAAAAAAATAATAATAATTTAACCTAAAAAACAAAACTAAAACAAAAATGCCCAATATCTTTAATGGCAGGTAAAATAATCCTTCACATGGTTTTCCACACATACTATTGTTATTGTTATTAGTATACCTTTAGTCAATTTTGTTTGACTTTTAACCTCTAATTCGGCCGTATTTCATTCTGATAGACAGTGGTTAGACATATCCCGACGCCGCTAACAACCGCTGTAAGCTGCTGTAAGACTGACGTCATTGATTTGTCAAAAAATGAAAGTGCTAACAGCTGCTGTAAGCAGTTCACAAAGAAAATATCCCTCACGCGTTTATCATTTTTTATACTTTTGGAAAAGAAAACTTAAATAAAGTATAGGAGATGTTAGCAACTTTTAGGAAAAAATAGGAATGCGAGCAATGCAAATATATTTATGATATATCCAATTAAACTCACTTGCAAAAAATTATTACCAGTTCTTTCAAATCTTTTGAGTGTTGGTCTTGTGGTATAGTATCCTGTCCAGTAGGCATGCTTGTCCGAAGCGTACGGGAAAAAGTCGTCAGTTTTTAAAGTAGAATTTATTATACCTTTAGCTTTCATTATACACTGCGTACGTATAACAAGAAGGCGTGGAGTAAATAATGTTGTATTTTTGTCCATATATCTCGTTACCATTAATGTATCTAAAATAGAAGAAAAAAATTCTAGCCGTGTCCAGACTTGCAACAATTCGCCGTGCCGCTCCACGCCACATACCCCACCACATGGAGCGGACGTGGACGTGGACAAAATTCACGTCATTTCAAGAGCTTAGCGAATTATTTGCCGGTGATTCAAAGCTTCTCGCTTTTTTGGCATTAAAGGAGCACGCAAACAGGTTGGTTAGTTTGGATGGATATTTGGCAAATTGTTGCAAGTCTATACTCGGCTTTAGCTTAAGTACAAACTTCCAGGGTAATATCCATTAATTATCATTATTAACAATTACTTAAATAAATAACAATTTAAACTACCAACAGGTACATTTTGTCGCCAATTCTCATTAGTTAATAAAGTAAATACTACAGTGCGTGTCTTTAATATCCCCCTTCCTTTATCTTTTAAATGGATCAATTTAAAAAAGTAATACGAAAATCCGGCGCCTCTTGTAATCCTACACGCCTATTACTGTTGATGACAGACGCAGCGAGTTTTAAGATTTTACATGGGTGCATTTGTAAAACGTTTTTGAAGACCAAAAAGTCATCACGCCATCAAAACACGAACTTACTCAATTAGTTTTTGTAAAATAAGGGGTTTTCTACACCCATCACGTATTACATTTCTTACCTAATAAAAAGGTGAAAAACAAAACAAACGTCCCCATCACCTACAAACATTTACTCCTTTCTTCTTGCATCATACCCACATTTAAACACTTTAGCAGGAAAAGAATTACGAAAAAAAACAAAACAAAACCTTTTCTCATTGCGGTGCATTGCACCAATGCATTTCATCTCTTTGCATGCATGTACCTCGCTGCACCCACGTACTCGCCGCCACTGGTTGATGATACCTACAAATCTTCACTTACGCATGATTGAACAGTATGATATGTAGTTAAAAATGGCTCTTTGATTTTTTAATTTGTTGGATTACAAGATAATCTAATAAAAAAATCGTCCCAGAAAGTACTCTATAATCCGTAATATTCGTTAGTCCGGCGACATTTAAACATTCCACTATAGGATTCGGAACCCGTCTTACTCCTGATTGGTCAAGTTCATTATGGCGCCACATTTATCGAAATGCGCGGTGCCGAAAGCCGTAGTACAATGTGCGAGCGGTGCTGAAATTTAGAGTTGATTGTTGGAATACTGCGTATGATGCATTTTGTTTTTTTATTCTTTTCATTCCTAATTTAGCTTTTCTATGTAAACAAATATAGTAATATTTAGAGCTTATATTCAGCTATTAATTAAAATTTATTATTAATTATTGTATTACCTACTTTAGAATGGAGGAGTTAATTAAAGTTGATAATTTTCTTTATCGGGCTAAGTTCAAAAAGAAGAGGAGGTAACTCGGTGGCTTCGTATTTACGAAGAAAAGACTTCCACTTCGTGGCGTGTTAAATCGGCGTTGAAAACTAGTGGATATAGGACGCCATTATTATATTTTAAATTTGACCAATCAGGAGTAAGACGGGTGCCGAATCATATAGTGGAATGTTTAAATGCAGTCCGGCGACGTCCTGCAAAACATTCGTCTGATTATCGCGGGTTCATTGTATTTTTAAAAATAAAATTACCAGATAAAAAAATTTTAAGATGGCAGCTGGGAGCCATCTTCGAAAAAAGAAGTTAATGGAAAGGGAAAGTCTTGTGACACATCATTTTAAAGCTCCTGACGAGTACTCTATAACTCTGGTATAAAAATTTTAATATAAAATTTTTATTCTTTCATATTTTTGCACAAAAAAAGGTATATTTAATAAATATTGATAAGACCAAGGGTTTTTAAGATATTTCGGATTTGATATTTTATTTCATGTACCAAATTGCCATTGAAGCATTTTTCGGATTTTAACTCCTCGCGCAGTGGGTGGACGAACATGCGCACTTAAAAGCCGTGGCAAAATACAAAAACCGGCACCCCGTACGCATTTAAACATTCCACACACACAGGATTCGGCACCAGTCTTACTCCTGATTGGGCAAATTTAAAATATAATAATGGCGTCCTATTTATTGATATGTGTGGTGCCGAAAACCGTAGTACAATGTTCAGGCGGTGCTGAAATACAGAGCGGAATGTTGGAACCTCCTCTTCTTTTTGAACTTAGCCCGATAAAGAAAATTATCAACTTTAATTAACTCCTCCATTCTAGAGTAGGTAATACAATAATTAATAATAAATTTTAATTAATAGCTGAATATAAGCTCTAAATATTACTATATTTGTTTACATAGAAAAGCTAAATTAGGAATGAAAATAATAAAAAACAAAATGCATCATACGCAGTATTCCAACAATCAACTCTAAATTTCAGCACCGCTCGCACATTGTACTACGGCTTTCGGCACCGCGCATTTCGATAATTGTGGCGCCATAATGAACTTGACCAATCAGGAGTAAGACGGGTTTCGAATCCTATAGTGGAATGTTTAAATGCACCCCGTACCCTTCCGCGGTTTGACCGTAACGCTCATTAGCTACCGTACTTCGAGACAGAAAACCAGGACGCCGTCAACAAATTCTTTCCTATAATGCGGATAGTTTGTTTGGCGCAAGGTGTGTTTACCCTCAACTGGCTTGCGCACAAACTGGTTTTTTCGCTTATAAAATGTAACTTTTGTTTCGCGCAGGTTATAACATTGGCAATCCATCGAGATCAGTGAAAGAAATGCGAAGGATTTTTTTATCTGTAATAAAACGTTAAATCTAAAATATTTTAATATCGGTTGCTCGTAACGATTTTTACCCAATATACCTTTTTTGTGTAAAAAATATGGGATAATATTATTAGTTTACTAGAATCATAATAAGGCAAAGAAAGTAATGACACTTTAAATAAAAACAAAAGACTGCAAGTGGCTTCCTCTGCAGTAAACAGCAAAAATATAAGTATCTTTTGCTTCTTTACTTGAAAAACCCCGTTTATTAAATTTTGTAAAACAATTTATAAAATAAATACAATATAGAATTTAGTAAATAAAGATCTAAGTTTCTGGCTTCTTAATAAGCTTACTATAAATGTGTAAAGTTAAAAAAAAACGACTGTAAATAATATTAATTGCAGAACGTGGGGTAGCGTTGATCAAACATAACAATAAAATGAAGAACAACCACAATACTAATTACTTGTTATCAGCGAATATGAAAAAAATTAAAGTTTAATAAAACTATTCTGATATTGCAAAGTTGGAAAACAAATAATTTGTAGTTAAAAAAAATATAATTTATATTTATTAAAAAATTTGGATAAGATAGTATTAGAAATTTGGCAGTTAAATAAAAGCATCTGTGAAACCAAAAAAGATGGTTAGAATACCAAAAATTAAAAATCTGATTTTTTTTTTTTGTTTTTTTTTTAATTAAAAACACAACGTTATTATAAATTATATTATTTTAAAGGTAAATCAACTTAAAACGGGTCAGTTTACCAAAAAAAAATTAAGAGAGCATTTAGAACATTTAATTTTACAAAATGACTTGGTCTAGCCTTTTGATAAACCATTATAGAGTTATAGGATTCCAAACTCAAAAAAACAAGCTTACCCATGTTAATTATATGGAAAATTAAAATTTATTATGCATGAACTCTTTATAATAATATTAAGGGTTGTGGCTTTTACAGAATTTTTTGTCATCATTTTAAACAATATTTTCGCTAAAAAAATATAAAAACTAAAAGAAGCTCTGATCACTTGCCGACAACATGCATTAAAAACCAATACTTTCTTTTATTTTTTTAAAATAACTATTAGCGCTCATTTCGCAAAGCTTTTTCTTTAACTTTTACCGACATTTAAAATTGCCTTGAAAAGCGCCGGGAAAAGCACTGCCGTGGAAAACATGGGAAAAGTGTGACTGAAAACTTAATGTTGGCTGTAAAATAGGAAAACACCACACTTGGCACCGCCTTTATTTGCGATTTTTATCGATAAAAACTGTCTGAATAAGACGGGGTGCACTTAATGGGCTTTTCTGACGAACGCCGAGGCCTGATCTGAGTTTTAATTTGTGGTTAAAATCTGCTACAATACTGTGTACAGGGTGTTCAGACTTTGTTGCAATTGCAGTGTATCTCGGTTATTAATAAAAATAGAGACTTGCGGTTCTCGCGTATTGTTGCTACTTTATGATGACACTAAAATATTTTTTATACCCTTTTTAGTTTTTGACATACAGTGCGAAGTTTTGTTTTTCATTTTCGTACCTTCCTCGTATTTCAGTTAACTTATAACTTAAAACAAAAGTAAAATCTAAGATTGGTAAATATTTTTACGTATATTCCAGTGGTGTAGTTAAATGTTTTAAAAATTTTATATATTTTGAGATATGAACCAAACATATGACTTCTCTTATGAACACCCTGTATATTTCTTATTCAATAAATTATAGAGGATAAAAAGTTTAAAAAAATATATTACATCTTAAGGTATTTTTATAATTTTAAAACCTAAATTGATTTTTTTGAATTTTAAAATTAAATTTCGCATTGTGGGGAAATACACTTTATTTTCAAAGCATAAACATAGCCCTATGTTTTACTTCCATTTTACAGCAAAATATGAGGTTTAACTCCACATAACTACAAGTTTCATCTATATAAAACTTATTGCATTTGCAAGGTATCTTATAAATGAAATTTTTTGTATTTTCATTTAAGTTGTATGGTTTTGTTTTTGTTAATTGAGATCTAATGGTGTTTTGTGTTTTAAAAATTGTGCGAATATCAAACTTATTTCCTATTCGTTGAATTTTATTTGATAGTCCGGGAATGTATAGTAAAAATAAATTTGTAATACCCAGATCTATATTGATTATGTCTTAGGTTTAAATTTTTAAATTCAAGAAAACACTTGGTGATAAAATCAACAGGATTTTTAAGTAAAGTATCTAAAAATCTTTTTCAGTGTTTATAATATCTTAATTAGAACAAATTATTTTAATTCTATCAAATAAACTTTTTGCAACTTCATTTTTGACCACTATTGGGTGGTTTGAGTTAAAATTTGGGTATATGTTTGTATATGTTTTATGTTTCTAAAAATTGCATGCAAACATGCAGTTTTTGTATTTTACAGCACCTTTAAGACAACGCAATAGTGCCACCATGGACGTTATTTTTTAAATAACTAGAACCTAGGGTTTGGCAAAATACTACACAGTAGTTTGCCATTGACAACTGTGAGGTGAAGAGCGCTTAAAAATTTCGATGGAGGGTGCCGAGATTTGAACTCGGTTTTCTGCGGTGAGAGGCTGATGCGTTAGCTTCTACACCAAGCTCACCACAAATCCATATCAAACTTTTTTTTTTTTTAATAAACACCCTGTACATTATTTTACCCTATATTTTTAAAGCATAAAAAATAATTAAATGAGGCTGATTTTATTTTAAATAAAGTGTGACCCAAATGACCACAAAGCTTTTTTATCTTTTGACAAACCACGAAGGCTGAAAGCCTAAATACTAACGTACCGTGGGTGTCTTAAGCAAGGTAAGAAGGAGTTTGTTGACACAGGACTTAAATACTTGAAGTTTTGGGGGGGAAAGGAAGACCTCCGCGGGCAGCAGGTTCCACATTCTAGAAACTCTCGGGATAAACGAATGAACAAAGTGGGAACATCGGGCCTATCCAGTTGGACCGTATAGGAATGCATATACGTGGCACCACGAGTTTCTCTGTTGGGAACCCTGAGTGAAGGAATTATACTGGATAATTCTTCAGAGCAAAAGCCATGGAAGTGCCTATAGAAAAGCGATAAATCTCCCACAGCCCGATGATGGGCAAGAGAGGGAAGCCTTTCTGTAAATAAAGAATTATTAATGAGACAAATAGCTCTTCTTTAAATGAAATCAAGAATGCTGGGGTTGTGGGGGACGCCATGGCCCAGATATGAGAACAATATTCTAAAGGAGGTCAGATTCGGGACACATAAAAAAAAGCTAAAGCTAATAAAAAATTGTTTTGGACTATATTTTAAGGCAGTTAAATAAAAAAGAGCCCCTGGCTCAATAATTTGCTTTGCAAAAACCACATAAAAAATTTAAAATACCATTTAACCGGCATTTCCACTTAAAAACGTAAAATTCTATTTTATTGCCGTGATTACCAAAATTGAAAGTGCGCAATTTTATTACTTTTATGGTCAATAAAAATTATTTAACGCCTAAATAACAGCTTTTGTTTTAAATATAAGAGACAATTAGGTCATTAAAGTTTGTTTTACTTTTTTAAAGCCTTATAAAACAACAACAAAAAATCTGTTAATATAGATTTTTAGGGTTCATTAAAGGTACTTTTTATCTCTTTTTGCTATCATAAGACAAATTTTATTTTAAAGAATAGGGTATTACCTTTTAAATAAAAGCAGCTCCGGGTCTAGGAGGGGAGAGGGAAAAGAGACAGGCCGGACAGGTGCGTGCCCCGTGCGCCACTTTTAAGGGGCGAGAAAGTCAAAAGTCAAGCATGGCAGACGAGTAGATACAGGTTGTCCAGGGTTACCATTGGGAATTTAAAAACTGTAAGAGATAAAATATACTTTTTTTTCCACCCTTTCGGGGTCATCCCACCCAGGTCCGACGACCGCCCCCTAGGTGGTGCACTGCAGCCTGAAGGCTTATTGTACCTTGACCCCTACTCCTTCTCATTCACACACCATTCATTCCATAACTTGGATGGTTGTTGCTCGGTCCGCATCCCCGAGCAGCAACACCGTGTGCCGTTGCCCAAAACACCGCTGTCGCCGGACACCCATCCAAATTATGGGCGCGCATTCCACTGCTTAACTCCGGAGATCGACGCTCGCCGATACAACCGGAAGCCGCCACAAGCGCGCCTAAAATATACTTAGCACATAACGTATTTCTAGATTTAAAAAAACCTTGGTTTATTTACAAGATTTTAAAAACAAAAAAGCAAACACTGATATTGGCTTTTAAGACTTAATTGTTTTGGCCCCTAGCCACAGTTTATTCAATATGTTATTTTGACATGGTCTTTTATTTAAATAAAAACAATTTTAAAATAATAAAACACCATTAAAGTGCTTTTTAGTTTCTTAATTTTTAAGAAGTGCACTATTACGCATTTTTTTTTTTATTTCTACCTTAGTAACTTTTACAACCAATTCTAAAATTTTAAAGTGACATTTAAACAACTGGTTAAACTTTACTTATCAAATTTGGATTTGACAAGTGAAGTTTAACCAATTGCTTAAATGTCAATTTGAAATTTCCAAATTGGTTGTAAATGTGCACTTACACAAACCAGAATTGCATTGCTGTAGACAAAAACTCATTCAAAAAATATATTTTGTATCTAAAATTATTTTTTTTTAACAATTGCTGATTTTTGTTTAATTCTGTATAATTTAGTATCCTACATATTTACAAAAAAAGAAACACAAGGCAAAATTTAGTTGCGCACCCAGCCGCTGGTTTTTAAGGGGCTTAAATCCAGTTTATTGAATATGTTTTCCAAAAAGCACTTTTTACAGGGGTTCCGGAAAAGTGATGTCATAAATGATAGGGGTGATAAAGTGAGCAAAAATAATGTTGGTACTTCATATAAAAAAAGTTATATCGCGTTTCGTTAGGGAGACATTGACCTTTAAAATTAATATTAAAAAAATCTATTTTAATTATAACTTTTAAACAATGACAACCTTATTGGAAATTTAATTTCCTACAAAAAGGTCCCCCAAAATTGAATTGCTAGGACCAACTATTCTCGAGATATTTATCACATTTTCCATTAATTATCTCAAATGACCTTGACAGATTTGGGTTGTTTATACTTTGGCCACTATAAATTGATAATGAATACCTAGTAAGTAACTCCGGTCACTGTAGATTTAAATAAAAATAAAAAATTTATTGTGGTAACTAGTGTTACTGATTTTTAAATCAATGAAATACATTTTTGTTCAGGTGTTTTTCTCAATTTATAGTGAACAGAGTGTACATATTTTAAGCTGATGCATAAATAATTATTAAATAGTTATACTATTCTCCAAACATTATAAGTAGTTAGCTATACAAGTAAATATGAAAAAATTGCAATAATTTTTTCTAAACATTATAGAATATAAATCTTATACTAGTGTTTTAACCTTAATTTGTTAAGGTTATTTTAGATAATTAATGGAAAGTGTAAGTAAACAAAAAATATATAAAAGATATATAGAAGTTTGAGACAATATTCCGTAAAAATTTTATATTAAAATTGATTAAAGTTAAGTTAATGTTAGCCTTAGCGATTTAACTATGGGAACCTTTTTTGTGAAATAAATTTTTTAACAACTTTGTTTTGTATCTTCTTCGTGTAGCGTTTGTCATTTATAATAAAATGTTGAGAAAACGAGAACTTTATAAAAAAATTAAGTTTAGTGACCCGTACTACTTTGACAGTGTAAGTTACGACTTTGTCGCAATGGACACTTTGGTGGAGCATGCAATTTTTAAAAAATCTTTTTTTTGTGCGAGTTTATAAAATTAAGTGCTGCTGAGTTATAAAAATAAAAAAATATTTTAAAATTTACGTGTTTTTTAAATAAAAAATCGTCACACGCCTTGGGAGAGTACTTAATATAAATATTAAGGGCTAAAACTTTCAAATAATTTTTTGAAAGTATTTTTAACAAAATTTTACAATGGGACCGAAAAAAATAGTCGCAAAAAATCACCCCTATACAATATCAACCAAATTACTTTTATTTATAGATCCCTCATGACATTTTCCGGACCTATACCAAAAGACCGTTATTACCCTAAAAGAAAAGCAAAATAAATTTAAATACCAAGAGCCCGGCATAAATTTTCACACTTTGCGTTTTTAAAAGGGCAAAAACATTTCTGTATCGAAATATATCGATTTAAAAGGGTAATTTTACCCTCCCTTTGCATGTCTGTCTGCAGAGTGCATGATTAGTGGCGTCGAACCGTGCAAGGATTGATAGGAGATTTGGACACTTTAATAACACTTTTAACTCATCCTTTTAATTTCCTATAATAGCAGGAGTTTCGAGAGGTATTCTCTGTTTTCGTTTTTATCGCCCATTAGGCCAAAAATCCAATTTATTTAAAGGATTTAATTGCTGCAATAAAGTTACATTTTACAGGACTAGGTATGTAACTCTTTGTTTGACTTGACAGTGCGAATGTGCGTAGAGGACTACAAAGTTCTTCCCGGAGTGGCGGCTAGAGGTGTCGTACGAACGTTTTTTTACCTTCGGGGATCTAGGAAAGATTCACGCTAAATTGACGGCATCTTTCTTCTAGATCTAAGCTCTGTAAGCTGATGGTATCCTGTTTAGTGGTGAACACGAGGTATTTCTCAAATGGCGGGAAATAGATGGGCGTGCCATGGGAACTGTCAGTAGTACACAGCCGACAATTTATGCATTGCATCTATTGTTGAGTTATTTGTTTTCTTTTTGGAATTTCTGGGAGCTACGAGCTCGATTATCCAGATTTTCCGCCGACAAAGCCCTGGAAAGCATAGTCATAGAGTAAGTATAACCTACAAATTTAGATTTATTATGAAGGTAGGAAAAATGTTTGGTATGATACTTCTTAAATTTCGGTAGCTCAGTGACGTTGGGAGGTCACAAAGATGGCCGCTGGGAGAAAATGGTAGATAACCAATATAAAGTCTGATTTCATATGTAAGGAATGAGAGTATCATACAGATTTTTATTTATTATAAACCGAGGAATAATAATAGGAGAGCTAATGAATCCTTCGAGTAACGTTAAACCTGTAAGGCTAGAAATTTTTAAAGTGGTGGGTCATAAGCATGCTTAGTACGAAAATCATTACCTGGCAGGCATCAGCTGTGCACATCATCACCCTGTATACTTAAAAGTTTAAAAAAATAATAAAAACAAAAAAAACTTTTTTTTAGGATTTAGTTCATTTACAGTAAGGTTTGAAAAAAAATGACAGGCGTTTTCGATGAGCACAAATACCTGACAGGCGAACTAAAAGGTGTGGCTGATTTGGATGGCCATATTTCCAAAACTAATAAGTAAGATGTACCTAATCTGATGTTTTCTTAAAGCTGTTTTAAAGATCTTTTTAATAGTGATACTAGTGATAACATACAGGGTGGAAAAAAATTTGAAACACCCTTTATATTATATTACCATTAAAAAGATCTTAAAAAGAGCTTTAAGAAAATACCACATTAGGTACATCTAACTTTATTACTTTTGGAAATATGGCCATCTTAATCTGCCACATCTTTCATTTCGCCTGGCAGGTACTCGTGATCATCGAAAACGCATCATTTTTTTTAACCTTTAACCTAACCTTTAATTTTTTAAACTCTCAAAAATATACAGGGTGATGATGTCCAAGGCTGATGCCTCAACTGGGTAGTTTAGTTAGGTTATGACCTAACTAAGATGGCCGCCAGGCTAAAATTGTAATTTGCCATTTAAAGTCTGGATTTATTTTTAAGAGAATCATACAATAATTGATAGAGCATGAATTTGCCATCCGTCCCGATAATTCGGGACTGTCACCGATATTAGGTCCCGATTTACGATATAAATGAAGATATTTAATTATATATGAACCCGTTTATTTATATCTGTAACTTTTAAAAAACATCGACTATTTATACCAAACATCAAAAATAATAAAAATATGTGAATAGTTAGTTTTAGTTCTGGTTAATACCATATTGCCAATTCAAAGACAGTTCTTTTATTAATTACAAGCTAGCGGACCGACGAAACAAATCGACTGTTGGTAGAATCTATCAAGGCAATTAATTTTTCATTGTCAGTATAACTTTAACACGTTTGCGGACAGTGACTGCTATAGCAGTAAAATTTATTCGACGCAATGGGATACTACTGCCATAGTAGTAGATTTTTGGTTCCCTATAAAAAGCATTACTGCAAGAACAGTAAACTCTCTCATAAAGAATCATGTATTTTTAAACCTACTGTCCCATAATATAGCTCAGAAATGTTGGGCATTGTCCCTGTAGAGTCTTAAAAAATTCAGTTTGAATGATATGTTGACCGTGAGTGGGGGTATGCCGGCGGGATACTTACTGCAACTGCAGTAATTAGTTCATATTTGTGCGTCTGGGCGTCAACAGAGTGTCCCAGCTAATGATATTGTGGACGATTTAACAAAATATATTTTATATTGGGGTAAGTAATCTTTGTTTTCTTTCCAACAAATTGGATTTTTTTAGTGGCTAGTAATTTATTTGTTAACATAATCCCATATTATATTTTGTATTTTTTTTTATTATTCTAATATATAGAGAGACATTTTATTTTTTCTTTTGGTATCTTAGATAGATCCTAAAGAGGAAGAAAGACTTCTACGCTATTACAATGAACTGGGGAGTGGTGAATCTGAAAATCTTAGTAGAACGTCTGATGCAAGTGATCCATTCCAAGATGATAGGGAATATAATGGTGACACTACTGTGTATTCCAAAAATAAAAATGCTTAGAAAAATAAATTACTTCAAAAACTTTTGTAAGGTTTTCTTTGGAGAGAAAGCACGGCTACTTTCATAGCAGTGTCCTGCGGTGGCATCAAAAAATTAATGGGACATACTTCTGTAATAGCAGCTACTGCCATAATAGCTAACTGTCCCAGTATCTGAAAAAAGGGTGATGTTATGGCGCGCAACTGCTATAGCAGTTGCTACTTAAAAATAGCTTAAAAAGGTTAAATTGGCTTTTTAATATCACAAAAAAAATCATAAGAATTGGACTACCGGTTCCCGAGTTACGTCACTGCGTTTCTGATCTTATAATTTCATACTGTCCGCGAACATGTTAAAATGCTGCTGAATTTTATAAATACATTAAAACACAAACGATATGTTAACTTTTCTTCCCCCCCTATCATTCCCTTCTAAACTTCAACATACCAGAAATCAAGGTGTCCCGACCTTCGCTACAAAATTTATGACAACCCTAATCATGAAGCAAAAATTATTAGTTTTGATATTATTTTCTAAAAAGATGGCCGCAGAAAGAAATTGTTTTAAGTCAACCACGAAACATTATTTTTTAAACGGTGGTAAAACTTGTAGCTGAAGAACCAATTGTTGTTAATAATTATTAGCTGCTGTGTATCTATATTTTTTCCATCCACCAATGTATTGGCTGTGTTATAAAATAATTGGAGCAATATTTCTGGAAAATTCTGCTGCTGTATTGCTCTTCACCAGCTGAAATCTTCAGCATAGCTATTGCTGTCTTAATTTTTTTAATTGGAGAGTACAAAAGTCTACGACGATATCTATAGAAGAAGTTTAGTTAGCCCAACAACTTCTGGAGAAAAATTTAAGGGTAAATGGAAGCAGAATATGTTTCGGAGCTTAAAACTTTTCTTCTATGACAATATGAATAAAATCTTGACTTAATGACTAAATTAAACAAGACACTTTACTAGACTATAGTATTTATTATCCCTCTGCAAGAAAGGATGGGTATTCTTAAGAAGTTTAAATTTAAACAAGTATTTAAGCGTTCGTGGACGTACGTTTTACTTGTCAGTTATTATTACGCATTTACCATGCAGCAGAAATTAGATTTTCATCGGGACAACTTCCTATTGCTTTAAGCGTAAAATAATTTGTTATTTATTTAAACTAAATCATCTCTTGTCATACTGTTTGGTGGCATTAAGACGTTAAAACGATCATTAGAAACGAGCTGCATTTCGGAACCCTACTAATTTTCCAACTTGCGTCTATTTTTTTGGTGTAAGACTTCTTATACTTCTTACAAATAAATGTAGACTTTTAAATGGGTAAACTATAATTTTAGCCTTAAAGTCATTTTTGTGCTGCGCAATGCTTCTTTTATGGTCTCAAAATATGCAATTAAGTAAATTTCATTTTTTTTCTCTTAAACTAAACAAGATCCGAAAAAATAGAAGACATAAAAGCAGTATTTTTATTTCCTTATTCCAAAGAAAGCAAAAACAATTTACACACATTTACAAAGTCAGTGGCGTACTGTTTTTTTGTTGAAAATATTCCTTCTGTTGCCTCTTGAGATACCACTGGACTTACTAAATGTAATTTAGTTAGTGATAAATTACCCCCTTAATGCCAAAAACTCAAGGAAAATGAAAAGGTAAACCTTTTTTTAAAATGAAACACCCCGTATAATATGTGACTATTAATAATGTCTTTTGAAAAGCTTTACGAAAATACCACATTTAATATATTTATCTTTAATAGTGTTCGAAATATGACCACTTAAATCTGATATAAGTTGATATAATTTCCATAATACCTACCTACGGCATCGGCACTATGCTGGGACTGTAGATGTAATGGAAATTAAATCCTGGTTTAAATGGTCATATTTTCGAAACCGTAAAAGATATATTATAATGGCCGTCCACAATAACTGATATACGTCGATCAGATAGATAACTAGAGAGCCAAGTACAGAGTTTAGTTGAAAGACCATAGGAGGGAAGTTTATTAAAAACTGATGTAAAAATGTCGTACATAAGAACATTTTTTTTTAGTTAATGCTTCTTAAATCAAGTAAAGTCGCATAGCTTATTTACAGAATATTCTAACTAACCAAAACTAATTGAAACTATACTGTATCGTATTACTTCTTAAATTGTCTGATGTATTTACGATATAAGCAAAAATACACCAATATTGTAATTAGGTAATCCTTTATTAACCATAATTTTAAAAGCAATATGCGAATTTGTTTAAGAAGCATTAACTAAAAAAATGTTCTTATGTACGACATTTTTACATCAGTTCCTAATAAACTTTCCTCCTATGGTCTTTCAACTAAACTCTGTAACTTGGCTTTCTAGCTATCTATCTGATCGACGTAGATCAGTTATTGTGGACGCAAGGTCATGCAACATAATGCATGTTCCTTGTCAGAAAAGAGTCATCGAATACTAATCCTATACTTATGTGTGGCCAAGTTTTACAGAGCAAAGACACCTTCAATCTTGTGGGCGTCACATTTGAAAGTAACCTTAACTGGCATAAACACATTGTATCTATAGCCACGGCAGCTTTAAAAAGCTTGGATTTCTTTTAGGCCCAAAAGTATTTTTCCCTTTCTAATTTATACACTTTATATGTGTCCCAAATCCGACCTCCCTTGGAATATTGTTTTCATATCTAGGCCATGGCGTCCCCCACAACCCTAAGCATTCTTGATTCTATTCAAAGAAGGACTATTCGTCTCATTAATGATCCTTCACTTACAGAAAGGCTTCTTTCTCTTGGCCATCGTCGAGCTGTGGGGGATTTATCGCTTTTTTATAGGTACTTCCATGGCTTTTGCTCTAAAAAATTGTCCACTATAGTTCCTTCATTCACGGTTCACAACAGAGAAACTCGTGGTTCCACGCGTATGCATCCCTATATGTGCCAACTGGACAGGCCCCGAACTTCCCACTTTGTTCGTTCTTTTATCCCTAGAGTTTCTAGAATGTGGAACCTGCTGCCTACAAGGTCTTTCCTTCCCCCCAATTCTTCAAGTATTTAAGTCCCGTGTCAACAAACTCCCTCTTACCTCGCTTAAGACACCCACGGTACGTTAGTATTTAGGCTTTTAGCCTTCGTGGTTTGTCCAAAGCTAAAAAAAGTTGGGTTAGACTATAGATGTTTACAGGGAGCACAATATAATTCTAGGAAGTAATATAGAAACATATAATTTGCATATTGTTTTTAGTAAGCTCCAATAATGGCCAAATTGGTATTATCTAAAATAAGTTAACAATAGGTTTGTTTAAGGTAAATATTTAGAGGTAACAAGTATTTATTATGACTTATTTACATAAGTATGTTAAGAGTGTTGCGTGTCATCTATTACTGGTTTCTTTGTGTATATAAAACACCCTTTTTTGCATGTCTGTCTACATATTTAATAGGAGATTTAGACACTTAAATACCAGTTTTAACTCATCCTTTGAATTTCCTATAATAGCACAAACTTGAAGCATTATTCTCTGTTTTCTTTTTATTACCAAGTGGGCTAACGAAATCCAATTTATTTAGAGGATTTGGTTTCTGCAATAAATGTACGAATTTTTACGATACTTTGTGTATGAGTATTTCTTTTTAATTAATTTGCCCCTGATTACTA
The DNA here is from genome assembly GCA_014170235.1 of Listronotus bonariensis. Classification (NCBI taxonomy): domain Eukaryota; kingdom Metazoa; phylum Arthropoda; class Insecta; order Coleoptera; family Curculionidae; genus Listronotus; species Listronotus bonariensis. Next base: position 31,368 of record JACEGR010005139.1, read on the forward strand.
TACAGGGCGTCTTAAAAGGTCTGTACAAAATGTAATAACAATTTCTTTGGACCAAAATACAACGATCTAAAGTAATTTACCTTAGTCGAAAAGCTGATTGTTTGCAAGATACAGGATGTCATAGCTTATATTTTATTCAAGTTATTTTTAAATTTTCTATACATCATAAGACATTTTTTTTACAAAATTTAGTACTAAAAGGTTTTTCAAAGTAAGCAATCACAATATAATAATGTTTTTGTTGTAAAATGTAAAGGAAGACACCAGCAAGCCTTTGCTTACGTTTAATGTGGCATAACTTCTGTTTGTCTAGGTATATTATAATTTGAGTTTAACATTTTTATTCTCTCATTTTTTTTTGCATTAAAAGACGTGATAAAGATCGCTACGAGTAAAAATTTTTGAGATATTTCGGATTAAACATTTTATTCCATACAAAAGTTTTCCATTGCATTCCTTACAGCTTTGTTCAGGTCACATGGTAGTGTCCAAAAGGTCTGTACAAAATGCTACCACAAACTCTTGGGGCTAAATTACGATTTCAGGCAATTTACCTTAGTCGAAAGGTTGATGGTTTGCAAAATACAAGGTGTCATGTTTTTTTACTTGGACTCATTGTATCTTGCAAACAATTAACTTCTCAACCAAGGCATGTGGGATTTAATCGTTGTATTTTGGCGTAAGAAAATTGCGCCTAAATAAAGCGAAAATAAATGCAAATAATTTTTCTATGTGAAATAAAACGCTTAATCTAAAATATCTGAGAAACGGTTGATCGCAGCGATATTTATCAGGTTTATCTTTTTGTGCAAAAAAATGTGGAAAATATTTATTTTTTGCCAGAGTTTAATTATACCAAAGCAAAATAAATAGCACTGTAAACAAAAGCAAAGGACAGTAGGTGGCTCTCTTTATATTTAAAAGCAAAAATATGAGTAGTTTGATTTCTAACTTTACAAAAACCTTCCTTTCCTATACAAAATTGTGTAAAAAAAATATTAATAAAATAAAAGCTTTCACATCCTGTATTTTGCAAACGCTCAACTTTTTCACAAAGGTAAATTGCGTTCGATTGTTGTATATTGCCCTATGGAGACTATGATAGCATTTGGAACAGATCTTTTGGAGACACCTTGTATAAACCTATACTATAAAAAAATATAAAACAATGTCTAAACCAAGAATTTTGTTACATTTGTAAACATTATTTATAATAAAATCCATTAAATTCTATTAATTAATTTTAATCAAAAGTTGGTTTAAACGGTATACCTGTACCACAGCCATTTAAAAATTTAATGGTAGAAAATAATATAGACAAAAAATACATTGCAAAAATAATTATGTTTTAAAGCAATAAAAACTGTCTTATTATAATGTTTGTTTTTTAATACATTAGGAAGGTTGGAAATAAACATTTAGAGAGGTGCTCATTTGACTTCCAAAAAGTAATATAGTAATGTATGATTCACATATTGCCCCAAAAAAAAGATAAAACCTTTTTTGTTTGCCAAGCAATAACCATCGAAAAAAGGTGTGCTTTTGCTAATTCTATAAACACATTAGTTTGGGGTTTAACAGTTGAAAATTAAGTGAACATTTTATCGGAGTTATATTTTAATAAATAGTTTTTTTTATCTTTGGACAAACCACGAAGGCTAAAAGCCTAAATACTAACGTACCGTGGGTGTCTTATGCGAGGTAAGAGGGAGTTTGTTGACACGGTACTTAAATACTTGAAGATTTGGGGGAAGGAAAGACCTCCACGGGCAGCAGGTTCCACAACTTAGAAACTCTAGGGATAAAAGAACGAACAAAGTGGGAAGTTCGGGGCCTGTCCAGTTGGACCGTATAGGGATGCATACGCGCGGAACCACGAGTTTCTCTGTTGGGAATCGTAAGTGGAGGAACTATACTGGCCAATTCTTCAGAGGAAAAGCCATGGAAGTACCTATAAAAAGCGATAAATCCCCACAGCCCGACGATGTGCAAGAGAGGGAAGCCTTTCTGTAAGTGAAGGATCATTAATGAGATGAATAGCTCTTTTTGAAAAGAATCAAGAATGCTTGGGGTTGTGGGAGACGCCATGCCCCAGATATGAGAACAATATTCCAAGGGAGGTCGGATTTGGGACACATATAAAGTGTATAAATTAGAAGAGGAAAAATACTTTTTGGCTCGAAAGAGAAATTCAAGCTTTTTGAAGCTGCCGTGGCTATAGATACAATGTGTTTATGCCAGTTAAGGTTACTTTCAAATGTGACGCCCACAAGATTAAAGGTGTCTTTGCTCTGTAAAACTTGGCCGCTCATAAGTAGAGGATGCGTATTTGATGACCCCTTTCGCAACAAGGAACATGATTGTATTTTGGATGCATTAAAATGGACGAGATTTTTAGCGCCCCAATCCAATATTAAATTAAGATTCTGCGAAAGAGATACCTGCATCGCTCTGCGTTTGTTTTCCAAGTCAGGTTTAGTAATGGGTTTAGAAACCTAAAAACTGGAGTGAAGGGTACTATCGTCGGCGAAACTATGAATGGAATTAGTTGTGGACGAGAGAAGGTCGTTCATGTGAAGAAGAAACAATGTTGGTGCCAGAACTGAGCCCTGAGGGACTTCAGCAATTACTTGGTGAAAGCATGAAGAATGGCCGTCCACAATAACTGATATACGACGATTAGATATATAACTAGAGTGCCAAGTACAGAGTTTAGTTGAAAGACCATAGGAAGGAAGTTTATTAAGAAGTGCGGCATGCCAGACCTGGTCAAAAGCTTTGGATATATCAAGAGCAACGATCTGGGACTCACCTAGAAACTCAAGAGACTTATTCCAGCAGTGTGATACGAAGGAAAGAAGATCTGCTGTAGATCTTTGTGGCGAAATCCATACTGCCTGTCATCCAAAATTTTGTGTTTTTTTAAGTACTTAAGAATTTGTGAATTAATAAGTTTTTCCATTACTTTACAAAGAACTGAGAGAATTGAAATTGGTTTATAGTTAGATGAAAGAGATTTAGATCCTTTCTTGGGAATAGGTTGAACACGTGCAGCTTTCCAGCTTTCCGAAAAGATACCTGTGTCGTAAGAAATTCGAAAGAGCCGAGTTAAGATTGGTGCAAGTTCTGGAGCACATTTTTTTAAAACGATTGCTGGTATGCCATCCAGCCCAGACGATTTCTTGGTGTTAAGGGAAGAAAGGATACGCTTAATGTGTTTTACCTTAAAGATAATATCGGGCATTTTATGAGGAACTGGGGTAATAGCTGGAATTGGATGATTTACGGGAGGGTCAAGGGTTGAATTGGCAGCAAATTGTTTAGCAAATAATTCTGCCTTTCCTTTAGCGGTAGAAACATTTTCATCTTCCAAAGCTAGTGGCGGAAAAAAACTGGTACAAAAATTCCTACTTATGTTTTGCGCAAAGGACCAGAAAGATTTGCTGACATTTGAGCAAGAAAGAACTTTGTTTTTAATACGATTGTCGAAGGAGTCTTTGGCTTCAGAAATTGTTTGATTGTAGTAGTTTCTTGCTTCAATGCTGGCCTGTCGGTTTTCTGGACTAGAATCCTGTAGAAACTTTATGTGAGCATGAACTTTTTAAATTCTAGCTTTATCTCAAGATTTGGAAGTTCACATGTTTTTAAGATATGCTTTAAAACTTTTTATTCTTTACCATGCAATTAATAAAAAAAAGTTATAATTATGTACGATGTTTACACAATAGAAGGGTTAAAGAATAGATGTTAACAAGGGGAAAATTAGAATTCTCTACAGTAATATATCAATGTATGATTTGTATATTGCTTTCATAACCACCTAAAAATATAAAATATCATAAAATAGAAATGGTTAACAACAGATTTCTTTAAGTCTAATATCTAAACCAAAAGAAAAGGGTTATAATATTTGCATGATCAAACATTTCCTATGGCTATGGCTATACATTTTATTATTGTTTAGTTAAGCACCAAATAATTATTATTGTGCCATACCAAAGAAACATAAGAAAAGCTTTTCACAATGATTATTTTTACATCCTGCCAAAGCTACGATTATTTGTTTTTCTTAACTTTAAGCTTATATACTGTTACGTAAGTTGTAAATTCCTAGAATAAAATATTTGCCTTGCCAGCCAAAAAAAAAAAAAAAAAATAATATTTACCTTAATAAAATTAAACCAGAGTAAATAAAACAAAATACTTTAAATTTCTTATGCAAATACAATATTCCTACTAGGTCAATATTACACAAAGTTCCCCGAAAATCTATTCCAGTTGACAAACTTTAACTAAACAGACTAAACATTCGGAAATTATTTGAAATAAACCGGCATCGGCTCAGCAGCTGGTAATAATAGAATTATATTCTGATTAATGTTGGTCGCCCTGTCACCTTTCTAAACGTCGGCTGATTAATTTCGTCGGCAGTTGGTAGCATTGTGTATAACGCGTGTTAATGAGTCGAAGCGCGCAATCTTTTGGCCTCGCCGACTTTGTCCGTCGGGCTCCTTATTTTCTTGTGATTAATTTTCCGACTCATACATCAAGGAGAAACTCTGGATAGATTACATTTGCTTCGTTAGCGTGTGTTGGATTATGCGCTTTAAATTATTATTTCCTAAGAATTCTAGATCTGTCACACGGAATGCTAACAAATTAAATTTTTGTTAAACACGTTTGTCAAATATAAAAATAAAAAAGTAATGCGTTTTTATTATGTATTTGTCAAATATAGAATTTGTTTGACAAGCATATCTGAAAGTGTGTACATAGAATTTGTCAAATATCTTTAGTTTTTTTTTATTACCGATTTAGTTATGCCTCTATCTTATACTTTTTAAACCGTTTTAGTGCATTATGACATTTGTTTTTTATGTGTTGCTTGCTCTTGTTGCAGTTATGCCTCTATCTTATACTTTTTAAACCGTTTTAGTGCATTATGACATTTGTTTTTTATGTGTTGCTTGCTCTTGTTGCAGTTAATATCGCGTTTTTTTTTAACCCTTAACCACAGAGATCCGGTCATTTTAACCGGCTGGGTCTATCGATTGGTCAAGATCATGGCTTTCATCATTTGCGCTTATATTTGTCTATGTCCATTTAAAACTTAATCTTATGCTTCTATCAAAGTCGTGAAAAGTGTGTGTCTTAAAGCAAGCAAAATATGGAAAATTAATGTACAACAGCGGTTAAATTTACTGGTAATCTGTGTTAACGTACCAATTTTAAAATATTATTTTTAACATTTGTACAGGGTGTCCCATTTTGGTTGTCCCTTATGGGAAACTTGGAAACCATAAGAGATATTGAAAATCCGATACCCCATCCTCGAGCTCTTTTTTGGAGAAAACATTTATGGTAAAAACAGATCATCGCTATCGCGAAGCGTTTCAGAGATACAGGGTGATTCTCGATTTTTTCACTTTTTGAAAAGGTCCTGTAGCTTTGTTGTTATTACAGATACGAGAAAACTAATTGCACATTATAAAGACACTTTTTTCCGTAGAATCCAGTGGCGTAGCCAAAAAATTTTTTGAGCTGTCATTTTTGACATATGACCCAAACATGTTTTTTTTTATTAGGGACACCCTATAAATGATTAGGTAATTAAATTGCTTGTTTTTTCTGATTAAAATAATATATCATAGTAGGTGGTTTAATAAATTTTTTACGTCAAATATTGGAAAAATTATGATTTTAAAGACGCATTGCGGCTTCTATCTGTTTTTTAAATTGTTTTATATTTTTGTTTTAAAAGGAATCTGTCATCCCTTAGCTCAGGAGACATTTCCGTAGAAAAAAACAAAAAATTAGTTTACAACAACAATAATAAATAAGTTATATTAATTAAACTTAAAAATTTATCAAGTTTTTTTTTAACTTTTGATTTTTTTATTTTTTTTTATTTTTTATGAATTTTTCATGTTAACTTTACCCATAGAGCAAAAAAAAAAACAAAAAAAAAGTTGAAAAATTTTTGACACACCCTGTATAACTTTGATTTTATTATTTTATTCAACATTATTATACTAAAACAGTACCAAAATTTTTGCTTCAAATTCATAAATAAGGACGCTATGAATTTTTAAATTTATACATAAAAATAATTATTCTTAATTTTTTGGCACACACTGATATTTATTTATATATATATAATAATAATATTCTTCCTTATCATATATATTATCCACCATAATTTCATCCTTATATATTCATAAATAAAATTGTAGGAAATTTTTAAAGTTAAAAATAACAAAAATCATTTTAATTTTTGAGACACCCTGTATCATTTTTTTATATATAATAATATTTCTTACCATCACATTTATCAAATACCAAAGTTTCATCCCTTTATTTTCATAAATAAAATTGTAGGAAATTTTAAATTTTAAATTAAAAAAAAATATTTTAATTTTTGAGACACCGTGTATCATTTTATTATGCGTATTAATATTCTTCTACATCATATATATTATTTACCAAAATTTCATACTTATATATTTATAAATAAAGTGGTAGGAAATTTTTAAATTTTAAAATAAAAAATGCGTCTTTAAAATCATAATTTTTCCAATATTTGACGTAAAAATTTATTAAACCACCTACTATGATATATTATTTTAATCAGAAAAAAACAAGCAATTTAATTACCTAATCATTTATAGGGTGTCCCTAATAAAAAAAAACATGTTTGGGTCATATGTCAAAAATGACAGCTCAAAAAAATTTTTGGCTACGCCACTGGATTCTACGGAAAAAAGTGTCTTTATAATGTGCAATTAGTTTTCTCGTATCTGTAATAACAACAAAGCTACAGGACCTTTTCAAAAGTGAAAAAATCGAGAATCACCCTGTATCTCTGAAACGCTTCGCGATAGCGATGATCTGTTTTTACCATAAATGTTTTCTCCAAAAAGAGCTCGAGGATGGGGTATCAGATTTTTAATATCTCTTATGGTTTCCAAGTTTCCCATAAGGGACAACCAAAATGGGACACCCTGTACATTTATAAATTGTATATAAATGTAATCTAAGCCCTTAAAAAAGGAAAAAATATTGGAATTACTATCATTAGGATACTTTGCTAAAATGGTCAAAAGAAGTGGATTCTGACGGTAGCAATATCGAATAAGGTGTCGACTTCTGATCATGACACTGACTCAGAGATCGAGGTCAACGAATAAGTCAACGAAAATTAAGATGAAACTAAAAAGTCAGAAATATTTTGCGATAGCAACTTCTTAAATGGTAAAAGTCGCTACAAATTGTTAAAATGGTTCTTCATTTTTCAGTAATATACTTACGTTAAAATATAGCAGCAGAAAAACTTTTATTAACCATATTTTTTATAACATTTTGATGTATTTTGTTATGATTTGTTTATTTTTTCTGTCATTAAAAATGGCATGCTGCAGTTTTTCTTTTTGTATGTAAATAATTTTTTTGCATATAATAAAATATGTTTTTTTTGTCAATATCTAAAGTTCTTTTTCCCAAAAAATTGTATTGAATGCAAATAAAAAAGAATGTAAAAATTAATTCGTATACATTAATAAAAAAAGGAAATTTGTAGTCTCCATGTATGGTAAAGAGACAACCGGTCAAAATGACCGGTAGTCTATGGTTATGTTTCAGAAACGGCACCTTTGTGGTTAAGAGTTAAATATATTTTTAGGTCGGGTGGTGGCCTAGCGTGTTAAACTGTAGACATGCAGACCCCACTCAGTTGGTAGGTTCAGTAGTGCCCTTGGGTGGGGACGAGGTCTTAAGTTGTCGCTCATAGGACCGTGGTTCGGAACCCACGTAAAGCTGTAGGTCCCGTCTGGCTGACATCAGCCAGACAGGGCGCACAACAAGCCGATGCAGCTTCATTGCATGGGTTATCCTGGCCCTATTCTAAGATCCAAGGTCAAAACCTGATTTCTTCAATAAATGCAATAAAAAATAAGTCAGGCTAATATTTGGTGGTGGTTTTGCAGGTACAGATTGACTATGGTGGGCCCCCTTGCATATTTTAAAAATTAAGTTTTATCACCAACAAAGATATGACCCTCAGTTTATACCTCAAATAAGATCTTATTGTTATAAACTTATAAGGGTGGGTAAAAAAACTGTTTTTTTATTTTGTACCTTAAAAACTGGTTGGTAGAGACCTCAAAAAATCTCTCTCCAAGTATAGGCTCTTAATTTTAATAGGAAAACCCTCCGCCTTTCAGTTTTTTAATTTTTCCTTATTATTAAAAAGAAAAATACATATTTAGGTCTTTACTATATAAAAAATATATTTCTTGTCCTATACAAAGCGTCAAGAAAATTAAGGTTAAAATGATAGAGGTGATAGAGTGAGCCAAAAAAACTAGTACTTCATATAAAAACAAAGTTCTATCGCGCTTCATTAGGGAGATATTTACCTTTAAAGTTGGTAAAAAAAAATTAAATTATAACTTTTGAACTGTTACCACAGTACCAAGGATATTTGGGCTAATAAATGACCTCATAGTAATGCTTATTTTTAATAGGCTGTTCAGTGAGTCGGAATTATACAGGGTGCGACGATTCTTTTCATTAACTGTATGTATTTTTAACACTGGTGACAAATTCAACATTTCGTTTTGACCGCCTATATTCTAAAATATTTCTGTACAAAAAAGGTTTACTTTATTTAAATGGGACATCTTGGACAGTTTTTCATAATACCGCATTTTAAGTCCAAACATACCGACATTTTGTAAGTAAATAAAAATTCAATTTTTCCATTAATTTTTAAAACAGGGAAAAAATCTTTTATCTATAATATAAAGTTTAAGAGGCCTACAAACACCGTTTTTAAATAATCTTACCACATTTTAATATTTTATTATAAAAATGGAATATTTTATTACATACAAAATGCTGGTATATCTAGATTTAAAACGAGATTTTTTTAAAAACGGTCCAAGATATCGATTCAAATGAAGTATACCATTTTTGCACAGAAATGATAAGGAAATTAAACGGTCAAAGCACAATGTCGAATTTCTCACCAGTGGTAAAAATGCATACATTAAATAAATAAAAATCGTCGCACCCTCTATAATTCTGACTTTTCTAAACAGCCGTTTACTTATGAAAAGAAGCAATATTATGAGGTTATTTAGTAGCCCAAATATTATTGGTACTATGACAATAGTTAAAAAGTTAAAATAAAAATAGGTTTTTTCATACTAACTTTAAAAGGTCAATATCTCTAACGAAGCTCAATAGAACTTTTTTATATGAAGTACTAGCACTATTTTGGCTCACTCTATCACTTCTATCATTTTTGACCTCACCTTTCCGGACACCCTGTATATTTGTAGGAAAGTAAATTATTTACAAAGAACTATCCTTTATTTTTTAAATAAATCTAACCATTAAAAAGATTGAAACATTTTAAGAAAAATAACTTTTTGTTTTGAATTTTGTAACTTCCTTAAAAATGATTATTAACAATTATTTCCCACTATTACTATAGCAAATTAAACTTTCTTACTAAAAGGTTTGTTATAATTTTTGAAAAATCTTACTATTAAAAGTATATTCATGGTCAAAGATTAAGGAAAAAAATTGTTTTGTATTTTGTTACCCACCTAAAAATACAAGATACTTTTTTCGTAGAGCGTTCAATTTTGGATAGAAATAATAAATTGCCAATTATTTTTTAGGTAAGTTGCAAAATTAAAAAACAAAAAGTTATTTTTCTTAAAAATTTTAAATTTTTGACGCTAAATATCTTTTAGGTGTTTGATTTATCAAAAGATCCAGAATACCTTTTCTAATAGAATTTAATTTTTTACAAACATATGAGAAGAAAAAGTTTTTTCATATAGTAAGGGACCAAGATATATATTTTTCTTTTTATTAATAGGGAAAACATATAAAAACTAAAAGGCGGACGACGTTCCTATCAAAACTAAGAGCAGGGAGAGATGAGGAGTTTACTAGCCCCATCCTCCGGAGAGGCTTATCGTAAAATCTATGACTAGTTAACTCCTTATTTTTCCCACCTACTAAGAGCTTATACTTTAAAAGATATTTTTTAAGACGTCAACCAACCAAGTTTTTCAGAGTACCAAATAAAAAAACTTGGTCGACCTTTTGACCCACCCTAATATTTACCTGATTTTCCAACATTTTATAAATCAAAATATTACCTCTATATTTATTCCTTATTGTGGATATGTCAGGACAAATTTATATAAATCCTCCCTGTTCGTTTTCCTGTTCATATTTCATCCTGGGATCTGCAAGATGTTCCCTTTTAGCTAAGTGTTTTCTAGAAAGGAATGAAACCACACTTACACACGGGCCATGTTGAGGCAATAACATAAATTTTTGGTGTCTAAGAGAGTTTGTCGAGACACTAACTAGTTTAAATGAAAGAGAATATGCGGCCAATTTAGTTTAATTTTGTGTAAAAGTCTTGTGCTAGGTAATTTTTAAATTATTTTTATGTCAATGGATAATTTAAAATAGAATAATACCTTTAAAGAGCAATATTTTTTGATTATTAAAATTATTTAAAGGACTTTAATTCTAAAGAATTAATTGTAAAAATAAAAATTCAAGCTGTTCGCGAATTTATTGCAAATTTGTACACAACGGGACGCTGGATATTATATTTTAACTTTTATGCGCAAATTTTTTAATTATTGAATATTATCAGAGGGCTTTATTAATAAGTATTTACCGGGTAACAAAAAATCAAAACCGTACAGGAATTTATTGCAAATTTTACACCAAGGAAGCGCCGCGAAAACTATAACGGCGTGTAGCTTTAACTGCGCAAATTTTTTTGATTAGCAAAATTGATAAGAAGGTTTTATTTATAAATGTTTGGATAATCAAAATCTAAATAATTTGTTTAGTTCCTGGGTCACTTCCTATTCTAATCGCCAGTTTTAGCTACGTAAGTAAACGAAGCTGAAAATTGCGACTAAAATTATAGGGAGGTGACTAAAATTAGGAGGTGGTGACTAAAATTGGAAGGTGGTTCAGGAACAACCCCAAGGGGCCCTAACCTTTTTCCATTATTACGATTTATTAGAGTGTTTTATTTAGGATTCATTAATAATAAAAAGAATTATTCTAATTCGCAATTTCATTGCAAATTTTTTACACCGAGAAATCAACGCTTAATATTATATTATAAAAAAAAAAACTACCAAAATTAATCAAAGGGCTTTATTTATCACTATTTAATAGTAAGAAACAAAAATTCAAGCCGTTCGTGAATTTATTAAACATTTTCACACCGAAGAAGCGCCGCAAAAATATATATATATTAAAATTAGTAGATGACGACTAAAATTAGGAAGTGGCGACTAGAATTAAGAGATAAAAACAAATATTAGGAGGTGTACAGTTAGAAGTTGACCATTGAAATTAGGATGTAGTGACCAGAATTAGGAGATGGAGACTTAGAATAGGGGTTGACGACTAATATTAGAAGGTGGCGACTAAAATTAGGAAGTGGCAACTATAATTAGGAGGTGACGACTAAAATTAGGAGGTTGCGGCTACAGTTAGGAAGTGGAGACTAAAATTAGGAGGTGGCAACTAAAACTAGGAGGTAGTGATTAAAATTAGACAGTGACGACTAAAATTGGGAGGTGGCTACTAAAATGAGGGAAGCGAAGACTAAAATCAGGGGTGACGACTAAAATTAGAAGGTGGCGACAAAAATTAGGAGATGGCGACAAAAATTAAAAGGTGACGATTTCAATTAGGAGGTGGTGACGAAACCTAGGAGATGGTGACTAAAATTAGGAGGTGGAGACTAAAATTAAAAGGTGGCTACTAAAATAAGAAGGTGGCGGCTAAAATTAGAAGGTAAGCGACTAAAATTAGGAGGTAAAGACCAAAATAAAGGGGTGACGACTAATATTAGGAGGTGGCGACTAAAGTTGGGAGGTGGCTTAGGGACGAAAAAATTAAGGCTCCAAGGGGCTCTAAACTCTTTTAATACCTAAAATTTATCAAAGTGCTTAATTTTTAAATATTTAATATTTAGAAATAAAATGTTAGTCATTAGCAAATTTTTAAATATATAGGAGCGACGCTGAATATTATATTACACTTTTATGGGAACAAATATTATAATTGCAACAAATTTTATTAGAAGGGGTTATTTATAAATAATATTTAATAGTGAGAAATAAAAATCCAAGTCTTTCGCGAATTTATTGCAAATTTTTACACCGATGAAGCGTGGCAAAAATTTAAATGGCTTATGAATTTAATGCTTAAATTTTTTGGATTGGCAAAATTTATCAGAGGGCTTTATTTATAAATGATTAAGAGTAAAAATTAAAATCCATGACATTCGTTTCATTTTTAAGCCACCTTTACATTTTAGTCGTAAAGAAACTAACGCTAAAAATGGCGACCAAGATTAGGAGAAGGCGACCAAAATTAAATAGAAATTTGTACTTTGAAATTTAAAATGGGTATTCTACTTTAGAAATTTGACGACCGTGAGCAATGGATGTGGGTAATGAGGATGCATAATGGATGTGGATATCGCACCATATAACCTGTTTAAAATGATATAATAATGTAGATATTTTTAACTAGTCGTAAAAAAATTTCCTAATTGTCGACGTCCCATAAATAGTGATTTTTTTATTATTAGAGTCATTAAGTAATATGTGGCGCTACGATAGCACAATGTTTTAAAGAGCTGAATTTGTAATTTAAAATGCCCTAAAGGGTCGAGCAGAAGACAAAGGAAACTACTTTGAAATCTACTTTAGCGAGTGCCACACGAATGTCATCCCCTTAGAGAAGGGAAACTAGTGTTGTTGTTGTTAAGACCGTTATTTAGAATGTATGTTAAAGCAAATGTTTCTTCCAGTTGATGTTACCTAAATGTTTAACAGGGCATGGATTATCCAGTCCCTAGTTAGTAAGTAATAAAGCTACATCATATACAGGGTGTTTCATTAAGAGTGGATAAGTAGCATATCTTAGGAAGTAATAAGCGAAGGATAATAATAAAAAAATCTTTTTAGGAAATCGACTATAATAAACCGCTGGAAATTATTTTTAAGTTCCCAACTACACCGCTTGAAGGCGTAACAGCTTCAGTCTTGTAAAAATATGTATTTTTCTTAAAAATCACCCAGTATAGGTAAAAAAAACAATATTTCCATGGTATTGCTATTAGAATTTTAAATTTTTTTAGTTAATCACCTTTTCTTGTAGGTCGTTAAATACGGGCTGTAGGGAGGGGGTGAAGTTTAACGGATTAAAAGGCTCATAGTTTTGGTTTGCCCTAACAGAATTTAACAAACTTGATTTTGTTTTAAGCAGGAACCCTTGTAGATTAAGGGAAAAAATCAACTCAGGTCATTTTTTTCTTTATTGCTCCTGCTAGAGGGCGCTGTTAATGGTTTAGGTTTAGGGTTTTTAAATGTCTCTTTAAAATTTTAAACGAAATGCTATAATTATTTTATTAGAAATAAAAACTTCATTAGGTTTGCAACAGAAAATCTAAAAACTACATTCTTATATCCCTATTCGTTTAAAAAGTATTGTAAAAACAACGTTAAAAAAACAATTGAATTTTGAAATTTTCGTGATCAAGCGTGCCCTGACAAAGCAAACATATTTTGATACATTAAGTTAATTCTAATTTTATATATTAAAATAATAAAAGTAGCCATGACAGTTATAGTACTGATTTTTATTATATAATTATTTATGATATAAGAATCAACAAAAATAATAACCGCAATAAGACTATTTAGAAGATTAACAAGGGTTTTCACAAACGTTATTATTTAATGCAAAACCTGGGTAATTCCAAATATCAATAAAAGAGCAAAAGTTGTTTTTGGTCGCGTCAGTAATGTTAATGTTGTAATTATTTCTGTTAATTCTGTTATAATAATATTAATATTTTTTTTTGTTTACCGCTCCTTTTATTTCTATTATTAGTAATATTATAAGATCCTATTAGTTGTCATAAAAGATATATTACAAAGTAATAAAAACACGAAAACCCCTAAACTCTAGGAGTCAACCCACAATCCTTAAAAAAAAATAGAATTATAGTTTTTCCAAGCAGACGAAAATTGATTTTTACAGTAAGAGCTGGTATAAAATTGTAACCGCGGTGTAAAAAGTGCCGTTAAATGCAATATAGGCATGTTTCGGTACTTGGACAACATTGGCGAAATTATGGGATAAAATTAGTTAAACATTTAAAGACCCGGCACTTACGGTACCTAATGACAAAGAAACAAAAACTCGAAAACTCTTAAACTCTAAGAGTCAACCCGCAATCCCCCAAAAATAAATAGATTCATAGTTTTATCGAGCAGACGGGGGACCGATTTTCAATCGCCTTCAGTAAGTTGCTCATAAAGCCGCTTGAAAAGCCTTAAAGGGATGGTATAAAAATTGTAACTGCGGTGTAAAATAGTTCATTACCTGTTCCAAACGGCTTCGTCGAAATTTATTACGGGCGATTTATCAGAGAGAATTGCAGATGAGACGGCGTTCTGGCCTTACCTGGATGCGGTTTTCTGAGCTAATTCTTTATCCTTGGGATCTGGCGAACGTCCAGACATGCAGAAAAATGAACATGGGCGTCACACTTTGTACACCTAATAATATAATTTTATTTATGTTCCAGATGTAAACAATTACTTATCTGCTTTTAAATGCTGAAAAATAAAAAGCAAAAAATTAAATTATTTCGCGAAAATTGTAATCAACTCAAAATTAAAATATAAAAACGCAATAAAATGTAGGGCTATTTTTACCCGTTACTTTTCTAGTAAGGGGCGCTTCTGACTACAATTTAGAAATTCTTGTTTTTTAAGGTACGGTTCCGAGCCCCGCAGCAGGCAGCAAACCGCCGATGCAAGCGCCAAAACCATTTATTTTACCAGCAATGCTACTCGTTACTCTCCAAGGCAAAAGCACAATATAAATGGCTCTGGCACTCGCGTCGGCGCCGTTGGTTAGTAGCTTGTCGCGGTGCTCGGAATCGTACCTAAGGCCTGCCGCAAATTAAACCCACGCACAGCACACGCGCAGCCCACGCGTTCATAACTTTGTAAAACATGCTTTTAAATGGAGTGGCGCATATCAACCCAGCAGAGCTAGCCCATTCTGCTGCCAGCCACGCGTGGATAGGTTTGTGTTCGCCGCACAGATTTCGTGGGTCTTGTGCAGCATGGGTTTGTTTTAAAAATCTGAAATATGGTTGATCCCGAATTGGGTCCAATATGCGGTAAACTGATCAAAAACGTGGACGTGGGAAGGATGGGTTGAACGTGGGCTACGCATGGGCTGTGCGTGGGCTGGGTTCAATTTGCGGCGGGCCTTAAGCTCGTTTCTATACACACCGGCAATGTCGACGCCGGTGCCAGGGTCGGTGATGTCTTCCATACCGTATAACACTGCTTTTATCAGATACCAGCCTGTCAATGCCAGTATCAATTTATTATGTTTTAAGCAGTGCAGTGGTGATAGAATAATATACGCTATAGTGCTCTCAACAATCGTTATCTTTTTGCGCCATTATATCTTTAAAAAGCACCGAAAAGGCAAAAAATAAATTGTCTGCAGTTTTACTCCATAAACAATGCTTGCCTTTAAAAACTTCAACTAAAGAAGCAACATCCTACTTAAACATATTACATATTAAAAAGAAAACACACAAACAACCACAGACAATTATTCCTGGGAAGACAATAATAAATTAACATAAAGCTCACATCAAAGCATTACTCAGCAGCGGTAAGTCGAAACCTGGGAAAAGTGTACATGTCGCAGGCAAATGGTTATTTCAGGCAAATGGGTTTTGCCTGGGCAAATGCCTTCTGCCTGGGCAAATCACTTAATGAAAATAATTTTTATTTACAAGCTGTTTGCCTAGGTAAATGCATTTGCCGTGGTCCTTGTTAGGAAAATGACTGTGATATATTTGATAACATATTAGGCTTACAGTGTGTTTTGCAGACTACAGTAAAAAAGCAAAAGCACGTGTAATTTAATTGGTTTAAAGTGCTTGCAAAACTGTCACATTGGGGCGGTCATGGTTAGTTTTGGTTTATATTTTTTTCTGGTAATTTTCTTGGAAGTTGCGGCAACTCAGATTTTGATGAAATTTGGTATACGGGGTTTTTTGGAGCGCTTATAAAGAATCTGATTTTTTTGGCATGTACACTTTAAAACTAGGCCCTTTAAGCACTACAGCATTATGGGATGTTTCTTAACACAAGGAATAAAAGAACAACTAAAGTAAGAAATTCAGGACCTGTCCAGTTAGACCTTATATAAATGCATATGTATGGCACTACGAGTTTTTTTGTTGGGTGCTGCAAAGAAAGGAATTTTTTGGGCGATTTAAAAAGATATATACTACAACCCGACTATGGGCAAGAGAAGAAATATTTTCTGTAAGCAAAGGATCATTTATAAGGTAAACAGATCTTCTTTAAATAAAATCAAAAATGCTAAGGGTTAGGGGGCGCCATTTGTCAGATATGGGAACAATATTCCAGAGAGGGTTTGATTTTAGACACATATAAAGTCTTACGGAGGCAGACGGATTGTTTTCCATATTTTTTACTGTAGGCCTAGAAGAATAGGAAAAAAAGTATTTATAATTCAAAATGGGAAAAAAGTATTTTACTTATATTTGTTAATACTTTCTTACCAGTTATAATGCTGAAAGTTATACAGTATGCAATTTGAACTAAGGATTCAAAATTTTAATTAAATACAGACATTCCTACTAAGCAATTTTTCTTGTTTGAAATATTGGCCAAATATCCTCCACGACTTTGTTGACAATAACAAATTCAATCAGTCCAATTTGGCATGACGTCTTTTACATATTTAGTATCTCATAAATTACATTTCTGATGTTGGTTCTTTAATCCTCTATAGTTCTTGGATTGTTAGCATATCCCTTCGATTTGACGTAGCCCCATAGAAAGAAGTCGCACAGACATTTTGCCAACAAAACCATCTTGTTATTGCAAAAGCAATTTAGCGATAATGTGATATTACATGGTCCAGTCAATTATCCCGCACAATCGTGTGATTTGACGCTGTGCGACTTTTTCCTATGGGGCTACGTGAAATCAAAGGTTTATGCAACCAAGCCAAGAACTTAAGAGGTTTTAAAAACCAAGATCAGAAATGCTCTTTTTAGATACCGGCTTAAATTTGTAAAAACGATATGCTAAATTGGACTGATGAAATTCGGTATTGTCAACAATGTCATGTAGGATATTTGACAGATAATATTTTTAAATTGTCATTGTAATTAACTGCTCTTTCGAATCAAATACAAAATATTTTGGCGCTTTAGCGATGTTCGTGTTTATTTTAATTTTAAAATCATAAACCACTAACTGGATCACCCTTTACTAGGATTGAAAAGAGACCTTTTCATATTTTTATGTAAAACCGGCTTTTAAAAAGAAGATTTACACATGTTATGGGTTTTCAACGTGTTTTCAAAAATTTTAGATATTAGCATCAAGCGTGAATGTGGATGTAAATAAATTAAAACAAAATAAATAAAAACTTTAGATAAGTATTTATTCTTCTTCTATTCTGCAGACTACTTAATACTTTTCAGCTTCAGATAACTGACGTGGCACATTTTAATTACAAAGTCAAAATTTGTTAAACATTGCCACTTAGATATTTTTAAAAAGAGTGCACGCCCATGTTTAATTTTATTAAAAACCTATGACATTTAATAAACTCTAACAAAAATCACTCCAATAAGTCAGTTTAATCAAAAATAATTT
The DNA here is from genome assembly GCA_014170235.1 of Listronotus bonariensis. Taxonomy (NCBI): domain Eukaryota; kingdom Metazoa; phylum Arthropoda; class Insecta; order Coleoptera; family Curculionidae; genus Listronotus; species Listronotus bonariensis. The sequence continues at coordinate 49,172 of JACEGR010005139.1, forward strand.
AGGTTACCACTGTTTTTAATACTTGTATGACTTAATTATGAATATAACCATATTAGGTTTGTTCCAGCAGGCTGTCAGAAATGTTTGCAACCATTCGGATTCTGCGCACGTCAAATTTGTCGTTCCAGCAGTGCCATGTTTGTAACATTATACAATTGTTTGTTGTTCCAGCAGTAGTTTTAAAATGTTTGAAACATGTTGGAAACTGTTTGAAAAGTTTGCAAACTTTATTCAAACATTACTGACAAATTTTTAACATAACCTTTCTTGTATTGACTTGTAAGCAGTATGCACGCCTTGTTTATTTTTCGTTCCAGCAGAAAGCTGTTGTTAACATTTCTGACTAATGTTTGTAACAATTTTAGCGTTTTACGATTGTTGCTAGCATGTTTCCAACATTCTGCTGGAACAAACCTATTATGTGTTTGCTGGACGCATTGTGTTTGTTTTCCTTAAATTAAAACGTAGTTTTAGAATTTCTCGTACGTCCATGACTTTCCAACTTACTATTGTCACCCGTTTTTGTTAGTTCTTGCCCAAATCGTCCGGACAGATAACTTGGCAAGATCTTATACGGGTCCTTTTCTTAATTTTCGCCAGAGTTATGGCCAACGAAATTAGGAGCAAATTTTTATTAGCAGGTTAGGATTAGGGAAAATGGTTTGTTTTATTTGTCCGAGGTTTGTTTTAATTTAATAAAAACATTGTTTATTAAATAAGAGAATAATGAATGCATTGCTTTTATAATTTACGTATTCTACGGTGAATCTGGATTATAAAATCTAATTATTTTTCTACGGGCATTAAAAACATGCTGTTTTTTTAGGCCCTATTATAAAGATAAAGTACTTCATTTTATTATACCCGATATTTTGTTTCAGTGTCTACTAGGAATTATTTTAATAGGACTGTTTGTAATCTAACAACAGTATAGGCGACATCAACTAAATCAAAAGATCAAGTTGCCATACAGTTCGCCATTGCTTTTGTTATTTAATGTGTTATTTTAATTCATAATTTTAACTACATAACTACACATTTGTCCACTTTAAAAAAGAAGGCTATGATTGTTTTCGTTTGCAAAATGTGTGCAGTATTTGAAGAAAAAAGGAATAAAGTAGAAGTCTAGTCATTTTATTACCAAATTTAAACATAAATTGCAGGTAATAAATCAAGGTAACTTGCAAAATGGCGTAATAATAAATCGTGTATAATATATGTATGTATTGTAGTACCTAATAATGTGAAATATAAATTATTTTTAACACGCTTTTATTAACTTGGGTTGTAACTATCTATCTATCAATCTATCTATCCATCTGGCTATGTTTGTAACGGAATCTTTGAGCCTAATTTTAACCAACTTCCAGCTATTCGATTTCTTTGAAACTTTGCACACGTATTAAGGACCCATGACAATGCAATAATCTGCAAACAGTATCCCGTTATCCTGGTTTGGATCGCCAGAAAAAAAAATTCCATTATATTATAAAAACAACACCTGGGTTGCCATCTGTTGGCAACATTCCAAACTTTGCTACTCAATGGCGAAAAACTTTTTGGTGGGTTGCCATCTGTTGGCAACATTCCAAACTTTGCTACTCTTGACAAAATGGCGAAAAAAATTTTAGTGAATAAACTGGAGCATTTATTTTTAAAAAATTAATTGATATAACGAACTAAAAAATGAAAAATAATTAATAGTTTAAAAAACTAAAAAACACGCTTTTATATGCAACCGAACTAAAAATTAGAAAATAATTTTTCATTAAAAAAATATTGTCAATTCATAGTAAAAAGCGTGGGGTGCTTAATATATTAAATGTTATAATTATTATATTTGCCAATATCTATGATGGAAAAGTTATGAAAAAATAGTAAAATGCACCCCACGCTTTTACTATGAATTGACAATATTTTTTTAATGAAAAATTATTTTCTAATTTTTAGTTCGGTTGCATATAAAAGCGTGTTTTTTAGTTTTTTAAACTATTAATTATATATAAAAACTTGTGTTTTTCACTTTGCTTCTTTATAAAACCAAAATATTTTAGCAATGGAGGTAAGTTTGGTAGTATAGAAATTTAGACCTTTTTTCAAGCCCAATAAAGTAAGAAAGGTAAGGGTATGGTTAGATACAAAAAAAAATATTTCATAAGTTTAAATTTTGTTTATATTTTTTTTTAACAAAATTTAGATGAAGTGCATTTAGGCAGATTCTAAAATTTTATTAAAAAGTTGTAATTTTAACCAATTTTAATTATTAGTAATACTATAATTAAGATTTTTTATTACCGTTTTAAAAAGTGGGGACCAAAGCACTATAATAATCCTTTACTAATAGTACTTTCTTGGACTTGTCTTTTTTGTAATTTGTATCTTCGTGTATTATTAGGTAACTAATCATTGCTCGCTTAATGATAGTTCGAGATACGTACTAACCAAACTGTAAACAAATTATAAATATTGGCAATAAAAGCCCAAAAAAGTATTATTGGCAAAGGGTAATTAGAAAATGTTATAGCTACATTCAAATTTTAGGTTTAAAGTACATATTAATCAATGTTAGGTCCGGTACATTTGGGAACATTACATAAAAATACTTTAAGCGACATCTGACGAACGTACAGGGAAAAGACCTTGTTGCGGAAATTTGGCAGTCGCATAATACGCAAATACAATGTCTACAGTACATTCGATAAGAGGTTTAATGTATCACGCGGTATTGTCAACAAATCATACAGGTAATGTTTTTGTGTTTGCTGGGAATTTATTGGTATCAAAAATTAAATATGTATAAAATGTAAATTTGTGAAGTTTTTCTACGGTCTCGAAAAAATATAGTACGCAAACCAAGTATAAAGTGTCATTTTTTACTAGTGAGTAGGGTTGCCGATATATCGGGACTATCACCGTTATCAAGCTCTCTGTTTCAACGTCCCGATTTTAGAGCGAACAATCCGGATTTACAATATGGAAAAAAATATTTAATTTTGTATTAAACCTTAAGTTAATAAAAATTAATCAAAATACCTTTTTAAATTCATTAACATAATATGAATTTAGTACACATTTCTCATTAATGGCTTTTTCGCCCACTAACGAAAGGAATCCACTGGTGGTAGAGTCTGTGGATACAGATTTGCAATCTCAGTATGATTTTAAAATGTTGTTAAATTTTAATAATACCTAAACACAAAAAATAAAGTTTACCCCCTTCCCCATCCCACCGCTAAACTTAAACATAACAGAAATCAAGGTGTCTTGACATCTATACAGGGTAATTAAAATGAACAGTGGATTATCTCAGCAACCGTCAAATAGAAATAAACCAAATTTTGTGCCAAGGGAAAGATAATTGACCACACCCGGATTCATTCATTCTGAATTCAAGCTTGATGTCCTATCTTCAAAATTGACAAGAGTAAAAGAATGATAATATCAGGTAAAAATAAAGTTGATACAAGCAATTGATTACAATAATAAAAAATAGGATATTCCATTTAAAGTTTTAAAATTTCCCAACTTAAAGAAAAAGCTATAAACCTGGCAACCTTTGGATATATAATTATTTATTTATTCATGTTCAGTTACCCCTTGGCACAAAATTTGGTTTATTTTTATTTAAAAGTTGCTAAGATAATCCGCCGATCCGGTTTTTTCTACTAACCCTGTACAGCGGCTTAAAAAAGTTATTTTGTTTTTTTAATATTTAATAAAGTTGGTAGCATATTCTAATTTATCACCTACCAAAATCCCCACAACCGGAATATTGTGACAATATGTTTAATATTAACAAATTTATTTATATAAACAAAACAAACTTAAACTACGATACATTTTAACACCCGGTATCTCCAAAATCATCCAGTTTTTAACCATGTAAATTGGCTTAGATTGTCATATTTTAGCCTCAGAAATATGTGGAACCTTTTAGAGACACCCTGTATATCTTCTATATTTAGCTGAAATATGCCACCATTTCGAGGCGCAAAAATGTTATCGTATCAAAGAGCCTGAATATTTAAACGTAGATATTTGGTCCGGTAAAAATTAATAATTTAAATAATGATCTTTTAGTATAGAAGGTAAAAACGTTTTCAAAAGAATTTTAGGTCAGCTGATTTTTTGATATGTTGTTCTTCTTCCTCTTCTGGATAGACCCTGGGCTGTCTGGCTGGCGGTAGTGGGTGCGTTTATTATTTGGCATCTTACCTTTATAGGTGATAATATAGGTTTTCGAGATACAGGGTGTTAAAAGTTTTGGAAAAAAATAGTTTTTTATTCATACCTCAAAAATCGCTTGGCCGATTTTCCTTAAACCTAACAGGTTTGTTTCTCATGATAAGAGGTATCATTTGATGTAATAAGATTTACCGTAATTATTGCAGTGGCGTCTCAGAGGGCATTCTAGTTGGTAAAGATGAAAAATAATGGTACGCCACTGCTTTTTTATAATTTTGTATTTTTTTAGATTAAGCATTTAAAAATACAACTTTTTTGTTTCTTGTTAATTTTTCGTATCTTGCTTTGATTTCGAGAAAAAAATTTAAAAACTAATACTTTATTGCTTGGCCCTATAGAAAAAATCAAGAAAAATACAACTTTTTGTTTTTACATGTTTTTTCGTATTTTGCTTCGTTTTCGAGAACACAAGATAATAAAAAAATTCCTGTTCTTTAGTGGCCTCCTAAAACATACATTGAATGTTTTAATTTTTTTAAATAATAATTGTTGCTTTACACATACAAATGGATAAAAGTAAATTAAATTTGCATGCATCTGATGGACGAATCTTAGTTTGGAGGAAGAGGAATAAAAGGTACCGTGAGGAGAATATGGAAGCAAGGGTTGCGTTTGGTGGGGGTGGTGTTACTGTATGGGGTGGTATCATGAGTAATGGAAGAACGGAAATGGGTATTTTGATAGGTGAGACTATGAATGCGAATAGGTACAGGGATTTGTGTGTGAATGAACCTGTCAAGTTTAAGGAAAATCAGCCAAGGGATTTTGAGCTATGAATAAAAAATTTTTAAAATTGCTTAGTTTAAATTGGGGCATATAAATAAGTATAAACGTAAATAGATTTTTTTGTATTTTATAGAAGAGGAGATCTCAATGCTAAATGGGGATTTTACTTGAGCGTCATAGAGACCTATTGGGTTGCAAAGCTTAGATAATAGGAAGAAAAAATGTTATATAATTTATACATTTTCATCGGAGGGGAGGCGATTATAGATTTTTAAATACATATGTCTAAAAATATTAATGTTATTTTGGCCTAAGAAATTGTTAGATTATATATTTTTCGTTAACCTTAAACTATTTCCTTCAAAATAATAAAAAAACCCTCTCAAGAGTGTCAAACTGACGTTTTTTTACAATTTTGTAGCTTTCTTTACATCACTTTTAAATTGCCAGTGTACAATGCTAATATTTACTTATGTATTTTGGTATATGATTTTTTAAATTTATTTTTTTTCCAAAACTTCAACACCCTGTATCTCGAGAACGAAGTTTCTAAACATACATGTTTATATAGACTTATTTTATTTTTTCATGTTCTATCGTCTATTAAATTTTTCCAATTAAAATCTAAAACACCCTGTATAATGAAAGAGTCAGTTTTGTTTGATTACCCTGTACAAAAAAAACAGCATTAGGTAGTAATTAATTTAAAATTTCCAGATGACATCAAAAAATCCACAAAAGACACATTTTAGGACAATGGATCTGCCTGGTAGTGTATCGGTGGCCAAAAGGCACTAATCGAAAAAGTAAAAAAACCGCCCAGAGGTATTGACCGAAGCTGCATATTGACCAAATTTCAAACCAAACAAAAACGTACACTCCAATTGTCATAGCTTAAAACGAACAATAGCCATATTTTGTGCAATTTTATCTATACTTTTTGTTTGACTCCTGTATTTTATAGAAATGGCCATTTACCAATAAAGTGGTTAGGTAATAAAAAAGAACTAGAAAATAAGCTTTCAGAATGTGAAAACCTGGTGGAAATCGGTAAAGCCGTTTTTAAGTTACAGCGTTTTAAAGATATTGGTAGCAAAGTTTTGACACATTTTTTGTTTAGTAGTGTCTCTGGGGCTAAAGGGCTGTAATAAAAAAACTGGCAAAAACGTCTGGAGATATTGATATTACTTTACTAATGACCTATAATTAAATGCGAAAAAAATATTACCGGAATCACACACCTCTAAACTTTTTGTAATTTTGCATCTGTTCATTGACCACCCTGTATATCATGAACATTTGATTATTTTTTAAAAATCATTTTGCGCCATGTCATCTAGACGAAATAGGCTTTAGCAAACCGAAATCCGCAGCTAAAAATATTTTTATTTCAAAAGTTACTACAAGATAAATATGGTGCTAAAAATTGCTTGTCCCGATTTTTTTGGCGAGCACTTTATTTTGATAAAACTTGAAGCGATAATATATGACCAAGGTCTGCATTTTTTGACATATCAGTGACAGCTGTAAATGTCAAGGTCATAGCTGGGCAACAACGCAATCGCTACCGCCAGCCAAACAGCCGAGGATCTACCCGAAAGAGGAAGAAGAACAATATATCAAAAAATCAGCCAACCTAAAATTCTTGTTTTTCGGACGTTGTTTTCTCCCAAACTATAACAATCTAATTAATTAAAAAAATAAAACTAACCAGAATACATTTTTGGCACTGTTTAACTCCGAAATCATCCACTTTAAACGGTAATATATGGCCAAGGTCTGCATTTTTAACATACCAGTGACAGCTCTAAATGTCAAGGTCACAGCTGGGCGCCAACGCAACCGCTAGCGCCAGCCAAACAGCCAAGGATCTATCCGAAACAGGAGGGAAAAGAACATATCAAAAAATCAACCAAAATAAAATTCTTGTTTTCCTGACGTTGCTACCTCCCGGACTATAATAAACTAATTTAAAAAAATAATAAAAAATAAAACCAGGAATTTATAGTATTTAGTTTTAATTTGTAATATTGTTTTAGACACCCTGTATTTCTGCTATTTTTAGCTGAAATTTGCTACCATTTCTAAGCACAGAAATGTTATCGTGTCAAAGAGCCTTAATATTAAAACGAAGGTATTTGGTCCGGTAAAAATTAATAATTTAAACGATCTTCAGGCTCCCCTATTCCTGACCTTTCGTTAACGCGACCTCATTTCAGTTTCTATGGAAAACGATTGATCAATATACCCTCGCGAATTTTGCATGGTCTCTGACATTCGCTTTCAAATCAAATTAACCGTTTTTTAAATTATAATAAATTTTTAAAACCGGTTTTTGTGTGTTTTTCATAGCATTGACATATTGGGTGATATTTAAAGTAAAAGAAAAATGGTAGATTGTCCAGACCCGGAGGGAAGATCTGTGCCGAGACTAAAAACGTCAGATTTTTACAGAACTTGTCAGCTGCCAAAGCGTTTTGAGTACCCTAGTTGGTTTTATGGGTATGGTATTCAAAGGAGACCTCCGGAACATCCTTTTTACACAACCACATCTAGTGATTATGGAAAGTAGGTATTTACTTTGGTATTATGGTAATTGTTTACTTATCGGACACCACGTCGATTTTGATTAATTTTTGCACACAGGTGTTTTTGGGGGCGCTGCTTACGAATCTAAAAGAATTTTTAAAGGCAACATTTTGTTGTGGAAATTTTCATCATAAAACTTATTAAGTAAATTTATTAATCCCATTTCTTTTTGTAATTAATTTTTGATTTAAAGCTAAATTGACACTTAACATTTGATTTTTACATTTTAAAAACACATTTTTTTCGTTTAATTTACCCTATATTTCTATAAAATTTTAAAGCTTTAGTTTCAATCACAGTACTCATGGCTGCTGTGATTGCAATGATTGAAAGGTAGGCTTTGCAATTTATTTAAAAAAAGGAATAAAATAAATTAAAAACTGGGTTTTTAGGAGGTAAAAATGAAATACACCTATTGAGTGCCAATTTAGGAAAAAGTTTAGGAACTGCGTGTAAAAAGAAGGGGGGATATGGTGAATTTAGGTTGGTATTCTATGTAAATCTGATAAAATATTCCAAAAACAAAACGTTGGTGACAAAAAATTCTTTCAGATTCTTGAACACAATCCTAACAACAGCTTTGTTTATTAAATATGTTAGTTTGGCATTTTATAAATTTTGCAAACATTTTTGTACAAAAATGTCTCTGTGTCTTTATTAATTATTAGTTTTTTTAGATTGGGTTTTGTTGTATTGTAAAATAATATTAAGTTATTTTTTTTATTTATTAGTTTTACTTTTTCGAGTAATTTTTTCCTAAATTACACTCGTGCATCAAAATAATCAGATAATTTAGCTTTCAAGTGTATTGCCTTTCAAAAACTACTCTCGTTCATTTTCACATTTAAGCGAAAGAGCCCTCCTCCTTCGGAGTCGGGCTCTTTCGCCAAAATGTAAAAGTGAACTCTAGTAGTTTTTAGGCAATACGCTTTCAAGCAAAATTATCGATAATTTTGATGCACTATATTTACTACATATCAAGTCACGGCCTTCTATTAACAATAGAACAAAAAATTTAAATATTTAAGAAAATAGTGTGTGGCAACTGCTTTTGCGTTTTAAAAAATCAAGATTTACATTGAGAAATTTGTTTTGTTTTGTACAGGGGCTTCAAAAACTATCAAAATTTAAACAAACAAAACCGCCTTTTTTAAATAATTTAGCAAAATGTCAAATATAAAAGATTTTTAGTTTTGAATAGGGATCGCAAATCTAGAATTTTACATGAAACCACCAACATTTCTTTTTGAATTATATTTTTGTATTTGTTTTACACCTTTTTACCAAATTTACCTGGTCTTAATAAGCGATTTATTAAATTAATTATTTATAAATACAAAAATGTGAAAATTAAGTAAAAAAGGCGTAAAATAAAAATAAAAATATGACACTAAAAAATTGTTTATTTTGTTAAAAAAATTAGATATGGGATATTATTTAATTTTTAAAACCTTTTTTATTCGACATATTTCTGAATTCTTAAAAATGTTTCATCTTGGCCCATTTTTGTTCTTTTTGGAGCCCCTTCACGAACCAAAACAAATCTCTCATAGTGAATCTGTGCCATACACGACTTTCTTAAACATTTAAATTTTTGTTTCATTTGTCCTATTGTAACGTCCATCTGTGAACTGTACAGAGTGTAAAAATAGGCGAAGAATTTATAATAGCGATTCCTTGTTAAAAAATATGAAAAAATTTAAACATGGGTTTGGAAATTCACAGTTTTTAATATACAGAGTAATATTTTTTTTAATAATACCTTTTTGTTAATACATATTTTAAAAATATTTACTTAATTCTTTACAATTTGGCAATATTATTTAATCCATTAAGCTAGAAACATTTTAATAATTTTGATTTTAAAATTTTAGGTATGCACCAACAATTCATACCGTACCAACATCCTTCTTTCCGAATACTCAAGATTTCTCAACGGCGTTAGCAAAGGCAGGAATGTACCGAAATTATTCGCTTAACACTGGACTTGACACTTCGCCTTATTAAAATAAAAAAATAAATATAAAGTACCTTTACATAAATAAATAAAGAAAGTAAAAGACAAAATTTTTTTTTTTTTAGTAATACAGTTAATTGCGTAAAAAGGAAACCCATTTTCACAAAAATCACTGTATATTGGCTAAAAAAGACTTGTTTACAAATTAATATAAGGATATTTCCTAACTACCGTACAAATTTTAAAAAAGTAATTTCCTATGTCATTTTATGGAAAAAAGTTTTTATAAACATATGTCCAGAGTTGCTTTTTTCTGAAATATAGAGGAATTTTATGTATGTCTCAAATACCCTTATACCGATTTGCAGTTGCACATTTACCAGAAGGCTAAGTAGGCTGGAGTCTAGGGCGGCGATTTTTTAGGGGGCGGCCGATTATTTTAGGTGGCGACAGATTTTGTACTTTATAAATTGTTTAGGTGATTTCGATTTTAATTTATTACGTAGAAAGGAAAATGAAGACCTTTTCTTTTCTTCTTTAAAATTGTTTTTCAATGAAAAATGAAAAATTAGGGGCGGCTAAAATTAATAGCCTACGGGCGGCAAATATGTAAATGCGCCTCTGCCGATTTGGTTAAAATTTGGTAAGTTTGCCTCGTGTAATAAAGCGCTTGTAAAGCTCTTACTAGATAGACTTTATTGGGTCCAGTAGCGCCTCAGTGGGCACCACAGCCAATTAGAATGTAGTTTATTGTATTTTTCTATGAAGAAACTAAAAATAAAACTTTTTAGTATCATACATTGTTTTCATGTTTGGATTCATACTTAAAATATTTATAAAATATAAACTTAAAAAAATAACTACCTTTATCTTGAAAAAAAAGCAACTCTGAATATATCTTTATGGGAACTGTCTTCATAAAATGACATAGAAAATCACCTTTACAGTTTTGTATCATGGTGAGGAAATACCCTGTATTTTAACTATGAAACAAGTCTTTTAGGACACCCTGTACAGGACTTTTATAAAGAGGCACTTTTTTCATGAAGTTAATAATTAAAAAGTTTTCCATTTGGTAAGAACTTCCTAAGACACGCTGTATACAGCTGTATAAGTTTATACAGCGTGTCTACGTTAGTTCGCACCATATGGAAAATTTTGGATTATTAATGAGTTTTTATTTTATTAATAATTTAACGAAAAAAAAAACGTTATTTCTTAAAAAAGTCTTGCATTGGCTTAAACCCAAAATGCAATTATTAGATAATAATTTTTGCAATGGTATACAAGATATGTCAAAAAATATGAATTTTGCTGAGGAGGAAAGTTTTTATAAAGAAAAGATGTTTGGGATTAAAAATAATATTTAAATATGCAAATTTGTTTATTTTTAAGAAAACATATTTAATTTTTGCATTAATGGTAAAAATTTAAGTTTATACAATAGTGCATACTTATTTCAAAATGTAGCATGTAAAGAAAGCTTTAGGACTGTCAAAACGGCAAGAAGTCACATTAACGCTCTTTATCGCAAAGAAAAATGGTAAAAATGTAAAAAAACTATTTGCACATTTAAAAAGCTATTTTTAATCCTTAACAACTTTTATTTTTAAAAATTGTTTAATATTATGAAAAATAAAGCTACTTTCTTTTTGAGCAAAATTAGTAATTTTCGACATACCTCGTATACCACTGCAAAACCTAATATTTAATAATTGCATTTTGAGTTTTTAACTATGCAGAACTTTTTCTAAAAAAACAACTTTTTCGTAAAGTTATTATCAAAACAGTTTTCTATATGGTGCGAACTTTAGTAGACACGCTGTATATTAGCTATAAACTAATTACAAAAAAATATGTTTTTGTATCACCCAATCTAGGCAATAAATATTGCATACCATTAATGTTTTTAGGTAAAATTTAAAATTATATGAATTTTAAATTTGATCGCTCCATCGTAGTTTCTTATACTCTGTTCCTAATAGAAGATCCATACTTATATAGTGAGATACCCTTTAACTTTTCTTCCCGGAAAATTTTGTTTGCGAAATTGCATTAGAATCTAATCTATCAAACTAATATGAACCAAAACTCCGAGAGTAATACTGCTTCGATTGTAATATCTCAGAAAATATAGAACGTGATGTATGAAGTATTCCCTGCTCGTATTTATGACTTAATAACTAAAACTATGGTTAAAGATTCTTTCTTTATAGTCGAGGCAATGAAGCACAAAAGTTTTTATGACAGAACGGATCGAAATGCGGTTTTTTGATTCGCTTAGGATAATTATTTATAAAATTTGTACCCAATTTTTACCCTATAAACCAGAAGTTGCATTGCTGCAATCAAAAATGTACTTAAGAAATGAGAGATTTATTTTGGAAAATTAAATAACTTTGTAAATAAGAGTTAAAACTGGCCCATGTTAGGAATTTTCGAGGTCACGATGATCACTACATTATAATGTTCAAATTGACCTTCCGAACACCTGGAGCCTAGGAACGCTCGATGAACGTAATCTTCGTGAGACTCTCTTAAAATTCTTGAAGAAAGGAGAGAAATTTGGCACTCGGGGGTTTTTTGATTCTCTAAATTCAAATATGGCATTTGCAAACACCTCACAGACATCTATTTAAAAATTTTCTGACAAAAGTGACAAAAACAAACAAAAAATCATTGTGGGGACGTTTTGTGGACCACAGATTCCGAATTTCATGTCGAAAAAGACCTCTTCAAACACCTGGTGCACCGCAACATAGCCCTGAACCTTATCTCCGTGGCTTTTCCTGACAAAATCGAAATGATGAACCAAAAAATCGTTATTGGGTTTTCTTGGGACACTGAATCAAAATAAACATTGAAAAATATTTATCGAGCCCCTCTTAATCGCAACCTGGATCGGAACGTCGTCTCCGAGGTTTTCCCAGACACACTCAAAAAGACGAACCGAAAGTCGTTATAGGGAGTACAACTGTGTGGAGTTGTTAAATAAAGTTAAATTATGTGTGAAGGAAAGAAATATAATAAATAGCTTTTGGTGAGTTTTTGGCGATTGTGTCTGTAACCTTCGAAGACGACGTTCGGATCAGGTTGCGATGCACAAGGTGAAACGAGGACGTCAACTCCGGGAATTTTATTTTGAGAGAATCGAAAAAGAAGAACAAAAACGACCCCCGTTTTCCGTTCTTCTTTTTCGATTCTCTCAAAATAAAATTCCCGGAGTTGACGTCCTCGTTCAGTTTACGGTACAATAGATGTCCGTGGGGTGTTTGTCGATGCTATATTTGAATTCAGCGATCCAAAAAACCTGCCTAACGCCGAGTTTTTGTCCTTTCTTACATGAATTTTAGATAAGTCTCGTGGAAATGTTCGTCGGCGTTTCTAAGCTTTAGGTGTTCTGAAGGTCAATTTAAAAATCATAATCGTATTCAGCGCCCTTTAAAAACCCCCAGATATCCGACTTGGGCCAGTTCTGACTCTTATTTTTAAAGTTATTAAATTTTCCAAAAGTCGTCTCAGAAAAAAAGAATTTCTTCAATACATTTTCCTGTCCTGTCCAAAAAATTCCGAATTTTTGCCCCTATTATTGCTTCAATTCCTCGACTATTAATATAGAGACCTTAAAACAGTATATCGTTTTTTAATAAGAAAAAATGCACTTTTTATAACAAGATTGTGCATCTGGTATCTACGTTCTTGCTCTTTAATTCCTTTTCGTATAAAGGCGTGTCTAGACTTGCAACAATTCGCCGTACCGCTTCACGCCGCATACCCCGCCACATAGCCCGTACGTGGACATGGACTCACTTCACATCGTTTTAAGTACTTGGCAAATGATTCGTCGGTAATCCAGAGCTTGTCAGTGTTTTGGCGTTAAAGGAGCGCGCAAACAGGTTGGTTCGTTTAAACGGATGTTGCAAGTCTGGGCGCGGCTTAAGAATTATATTTGTTTTATGCTGTATTAGTTCAAAAACTGCAACTTTATTTAATATCTTAAGTACCGCTTAAGCGATGACCGATTTAACGATTACAATTTTTTTGAGTATGCGGAAATGAACAGTGATATCGGCAACGTTTTTTAAATTTTGTGCTACGTGTTATAATTTTGTTATCTTGAATAAAATGCCTTATTAATTTTTATTGCAGGTAGTTAGGCGTGACAAATGTGTTAAGATCGCAAATTCTTAAAATTTTACCTCTGATAGTAGTAGACCATAATATCGTCAAAACTGCGATTACAAAGCTAGGTATTTCGTGGTTTATGGGTGTGCGAAATTGAACACTGATATCGGTAATGTTGCCAGATTTTTGATTTTGTACTACTTGTAATAATTTTGTTATCTCCAATAATATTGCATATTTGTACTAATTTTTTAAAATTGTATCCCTATAAGTTGCTAATATATCACAACAAAGCATTTTTAGTAAAAAGTACTGCAGCTTTTAAATCTTTTTAAATCTGTCAATCTGTCCCTAAAAGCACATTTTTTTATCCCCAATAACAAGTTAAAAGTGTCAAGCCAAATTGACAAAACTGCATGGAAAACAAATAATATCTGACACAAAATTAAGGTAACTGCTCTGGTTTTTCAATATAAGTCATTATTTGTGTTTAGAACTCCATGTTTTTTATTTGAAATAATTAATTATCTTCCCAACCCAAAAAAATTACTTCCTTTTATTTTAAATATTAATCATTGTTTTTCCTAAGCAACATTTTTCTAAGTTTATGCGTATAGGTGAACAATCACCCTGTATACGTGTAAATATTTTCCATATTAATAAATCAATAAGTACTATGGCCACAAATGGATTTTATATGCTCCATTTGTGGCCATACCATGTCCACAAATGGTACTTCTATAGTTGTGCTGTTCCATTTGTGGCCTATTTTTGTTTTATACTTTGGGTTTGTTTTGGTAAACTTATTTTATTTTTACTTCCTAATAGGTTACTTAAGTACAACATAGAAAAAAAATAAAGAATAATATGACTTTTAACAAAAATTAAAAAAATACTTACCAGTGTCTTCTGCAGATATAATATAATATTATAAGAAATTATGAAAATTGCCAGGGTGCAACATGCATCCTATATATGTTTGTAATTATTTCTTACACTATGCTTTTAAGTAAGTTAAGAGTAGTAGAAACAGTTCACAATGTGCCAAGATATTAAAAAATCTTATAAATATACTACATATACATAACACCATAGTAAGAACTAAATATTTAATATTTACTTATAAATCTCAAAGTGGCCACAAATGCTACAGTGGCCACAAATGCTACAGTGGCCACAAATGGTACATCTACTCTTCGGGAACGAGCATAATTTCTTTCAAAGAAATTAACCAAATAATTTATTTTCTCCGAACACAATTCTGTTCTATTTTTAGATTTAATCTTTAACGGGTTTCTTTGTAAATCGCCGTTTGTACAAACATCAAAGTTCTCAGAATTCTCTTTGTACTTTTCCGATCTCCAAGTAAAATGATCACTCCTACTTAAATATGGCTGATGCGCCGCGCCAATGGCGCGTAAGAAGGTGTCTCACAGCCCGATGGAGAGCGCACTCTCTATTGGCGGGCACATCACATGCTTTCGGTCTAGCGCGTAGAGGGCGGACTCATTCGGTTTCCCCAAAAGAGTAAGTCAGTCGCACTGCAAATTTCATCGACTACACATCTCTCGCGAAAAGTCGCTCTCGTCAATTTTCGGACGACTCATCTCTCGCGCAAAGTCGCTTTCAAACATTCTTATTCTCTCGCAAATAATTGCAATTCTCTCTCAGGAAAGTAAAACTTTTCTTATTCAAATACTCACAAATTCTACATTCATAAATAATTCTAACTTAGTATTTCGCTTATGAATACTTTTTCTCAGTGATCTAAAAATTCTAATTCAGTGACAAATACCTTAATTCGTAATAGGTAATAAGTAAAGTGATGTAAAAAAGTGTCAAGGAACATCGACACTGAACTGTGCTAATAAACTTAGGAGGATGTTTTTAGTAATTCTAAAACACTAGTAAATATTGTAAATAGTGTAAAGTCTAAATCAGTTAATTAAACCATAATACAGTCCACAAAAACTCTTTATTTGGATGTATGGGGAAAAGAAAAGCTCCTACATCTACCTTAATCTGCCCTAATTTTCATTTTGTTTTAGTTATTTTTATAGTATATTACATAACAAGTGATATATTTCACACGAGTGGGAATGTTGTCGCACGAGACGATAGTCGAGTTCGACAATACCATGAGTGTGAAAATCACTTTCAGCACGAGTCATGTACAATATTATTCCTACGACCAAAAAAATTATATATCAAAAATTTTAAGTTAGTTTTTTTATCATTAATGTCAATACAGACAACATAAACTGACAGAAAATTAGACGTAAATCGATGTCGGTGCCATAAAATCCAAATAAAGAAATTCCTTTTGCCAAATTGTATGTGAAAGCCTGTATTTTAAAATTTTAGTTAACTTGACGTATAATACATTGTTTAAACGTCAACATAACCGATTGGTAAATAACGTTTTAGAATTGGTTCTTCACCCAAAATTGATGTTTTTGCAGAATTTATGGTTAGGTTATAATGTTATAATTTTACAAATCAGGGTCCCGCAGAACTTTAGACACTTCCACACTTACATATGTTTAATGGGTTGCCTATTATTAATTCAAGCATTTGCTATGAAATAATTATGTTTATAAACGTATAAACCCTTAACCATAAAACTAAAATTAATATATTTTGAAAAAAGATAATGTGTTAGCTCTGGTAAGTCAAAACCTTCAGTTTGTTAAAAATATACTGTAAATATCTTTTTTAAAGGAATTTAAGTATCTGTCACTGTCATGTTTTTTCAACACCAGTGTTAAATAGTATATTACATTACAAGTGTGGAAAATGACTAATTTCACACGAGTGGGAATAAACCCACGAGTCTAAGAAAGTCATTTTCACACGAGTACTGTACACTATTTTTCCTACGACCACAAATTATTTACTAAAAATAAATAAATTAAAGTTTGTCTGTTCAGAAAAATAAAAAACAATTGAAAACTTTGCAACACTAGGGTGATATTTACTTTGCAACACTAGTGTGATATATACTTTTCCTCACTAAATAACGCTAATAGTTTAATACGGTTTTCTGCTATTATAAGGGTTTTTAAAAATTATCGATTCTTACAAATTTTAGACACTCTTCTAAATAAAACGTAAGTGGTGCATATCCAAAATATTCCGTTTTTTTAAAAATATCAGTAAATAAACCTACGGGATCGGGGAGTGAAAAGGGGTGCTGGGTGGGGTAAAATTGGTAAAACGAGTTAATGAAACTGAACATCACATGTAAAACTAAGTAAAAATAACAGTTTTTCCTCATATTTTTAGGAAAAATATGTATTATTGTTGTGCTAACAATAAAAAGCCATTAATGCACTTTTAAGAACTATATTTCATAAAAGTAAACTATTCAAAAATACACAAAAGTACAATTTAGCCATCTTAACAGAACTGTACCACCACGGCTAATCACCGCGCCAATAGTCGAATGCCTGAGTCACTAGATTTATTAATTTATGACAATCATGCTTAGGCAACCAACTATACATTATAATACAAAATATAATTAATAAAAAAATTGTAAATGCACAACACTGTGCCAGTCAGTGAAAGTTGTTTTTTGTGGTTATGTTTATTTTTGTTTATGTTTTTATTTTTTCGTAAATTTTAATAAATATAAAATAAGATGATTTTCGCTAATTTGGGTTCTACCGTTTAAGGTAAATAAAATATTTTTTTTTACTGTCACTACAATAAATATGTCACTTGCAAAACCCAAAACCAATAGCAGTTTTTAGAATAACATCATAATATGTATCACACCAGTGTTGTAAAGTACTTTGCAACACTAGTGCTGTAAAGTACTTTGCAACACTAGTGTGATATAACGCATTTTCTATGCATGAAATCAGTGTGCTATTTGCTATTTTCACAAGTGGTCGTAGGAAAAAGTAGATATTTCAACACGCGTGTGGTATTCGTTTTCTAAAGGATCAAGGAGTGCGTTTTATGTCATTTTCATTAGTGGTCGTAGGAAAATATCTTTTTTAATACTAGGAGTTGCATCATAAAATTTATTATGGGTTTTTTGGAGTAGGAAATTAAAATATGTTTATGTTTTTTTCCCTAAAATAAAATAAAAGCCACCTCCTGTCCATCTTAAAAATTCTGTAACTTTTACCCTTTTAACCAAGAAAATATCGAATTTGCAAAAAAAAATGTTTTTTTGGTAAGCCCCTTTAAAAAGATTTAGGTTTTCAAGGCCAATTTTCTATTTGTATTTTTGTTTGAAGACTTTAATTAAATTTTAAAAAATTATATATTTTTAAAAAGAGATTTTTTTTACCAAAGACTTTAGATGCCTTAAATTATAATTAAAAAGGCAGATGTTTTTGCGCAATTTGTGATTTGACAAAAAATATTTAATAAATTTGTTTCCCAATCAATCAAACACAGATAGAGAATTTGCTTTGAAAACCAACAAAAAAATAACTTTTTGTGAAAACTCAAAAATAAAAAAATTATAATTTGTGTTTTTAAATTAAGAAATATTAAACGGTTAATATTTTTATTAGTAATATTATATTTTATGCGACGAACAAACTAGAGGTCGCTTTGACACTTAAAGCTTTGAAATTTAGTTTTCAAGTTTGTTTCATCCATTTTTAATTAAATATTAAACAGACTTAGGCGGTTTGGTAGAGAGTTTTCCTTTAACTTTTGCGAATTAGCTAAATTAAACCGTCTGTCTTTTCAATAAATAATTATCTAAACGCCTACGGCTTAGTACTTTTAAAAATACTTCTAAGCTGGTAGAAAATTTAAAGGACATTTTTAATGAAAGTAAGTAAGTTATATAAGATACCTTATTTTGGAACCGCTGATCTGACAACCAACGCAACAGTGGGATGGAGAGATTTCAATTAGCTAAATTAAAATTTGTTTTTTTAAAAAAGCTGGCTGGTTTCTTAATAAATAATTTATTTATTTATTTAAACCTAAAATACCTGCAGAACGTTTTAATATTAATCTTTTATGAAAGAAGATGCCGTTTCCGGAATGTAACAACAGACTACCGGTTGTTTCGACCGGCTGTCCTTTTTTACCATACGGGGACAAAAAGAATTTTTTATTTTTTATTTTATTATTTATGTATACAGATAAGTTTTAAATATATTCTTTGTTGTTAAAACAACAGTAGATATCAATAAAATTATTTTTGTTTTTATTTTTTTGGTATATTCTAAACACTCAGTATAAAAGAAACATTTTGGAAATTTTATAAATATACATTTTTGGTAATTTTAAATAAGTACCTATACAGTTTAACTGGGTTACCATACATTGGGATTTCTTCTAAATAAAACAAGCCGTGATATATCAAGGTTCAAAGTCATTAAGATTATAAACTAAAAATAAAAAAACTAAACAATTTTCTAGGTCGACCCTGTTGAACTGTAAAAACATAGACCGACAAATAATATATATTTTAACACAACACAATTTGGAAAAGGGGAGAGTAGAATACTGACTCCCAAAAATATTGGGTGTAAGGTAGTAGAAGCGAATTCAAGAAAAAAAGTTTAAGTTCTAGTTAAGCCCGTACGGGCTACCCCTAGTGGGGCCATTAACAATGGCAACAATAGAACATTCATTGAGTACACAGTGAACGGCCAGACTGAAGAGCGGGCAATTTTTCGGAATACGAAGGCTGCATGTTAAATTCGCCCGCTCGCTGGGATTTGAAAAATCGCTCGCTCGCTTATCGCTCGCGTGCTCTTTAGTCTGGCCGTTTCCTTAGACATGTAAAAACTTGATTGCGTTCTACAATGTCGCAAAATCGATTAAGTCGTCTATGCCTTTTAAGAGTTCATATTTAACGAATTGACGCACAATATAATTTTTTTATTAAAGATTTAATAAATAAATTTGGTCAAAATAAAAGAAGATTTAAATTTTTGTTTTTAGAGTAATTTTATCCTTAGTTTTAGGATTTATATTGTTTATCATTACTGGTAATTTTTTACCATTGTTCTTTGGTTTGAATTTTACACATTTCTGCATATTCAAACGGTTGTGTAAGATGAGATAATTTTTGTAGTATTAATACATAATAAGCAGTGGCGCAGCTAGCCACTGTTTTCTTTGGGAGGGGGGCTTAGGTTTCTGTTTATAGAGTATATTTTCCAAAAATACTAGTATGCTTTAAATGTGCAATAATTTTGGGGGAGCTATTCGCCATCTTGGAGGTCCTAAGCACCCCTCTCCTTGCAAATTGTGCCCATGAAAATAAGGTATTTTAACGGCAAGAAATTTAGAAATTTTAAATTAAAAAAAAACTGCATTTACCTGGTGAATGAATATTGGCATAATGGAAACTTAAAAGAATATGTCTGCTGCAGTGACATGACATGGCATAGCAAATTTTGAAAAATAGTTATAAGTTATGAACAAAAAGGCGGTATCAGACGATTCACTTTTCGTTCACTTCTTTTTTCATTTTGCATTTTTTACTTTTGAATATAAAGTGAAATAAAAATGAACAATGAATTTATTAGTGAACCTTGAAAGAACCGATCCACCAGTGCTGGATATCGAAATTCGTTATCGAAATCAATGGAAAGTGACACGTCTTAGCATAAAATAAATGTTCACTGGGGATCTTTCATTCCATCGCACCTCTTGAAGAGTTAAGCACGTGCACTGTAGCTATATCAAGATGGTTTTTAAGTGGAACGATGAAAACACGTTCCTCCTTTTGGATAATTTTAAGAACTACTACTTAGTGTCTTTGGAATTATAAAATGAATAGTTAGATTTGAAAATAATTGCGATATGATTCGGGATCTTTTTCCGCTGGTTCTTTTAATAACAACATATTTGAAGCTGCCAGGACCTTTCTTTTTGAAATCGATGGTCCCACCTACCAGCGCCGATGTTTTTGCTTTGCCTCTTTTTTGCTAATTTCTTAATCAAATAATTACATATCATACGAATTCCAAGGGGTAAAACTTCGTTAGACGGCGTCTTTTAGAAAAATAACGAATAAACCTTCATTTTTAAGTAACTTTGTTTGTGTTGTCTGAACGTGGAATGAAATATAAATGAATATTCACTTGAAGGAACATTCACCCAAGTGAAGCGTCTAAAATGCCAGCAGATTTCCAATTCTAGAAACTCTATGAATAAAAGAACAAACAAAGTGTGAAGTTCGAAGCCTGTCTAGTTGGACCGTATAGGGATGCATACGTGCGGAATAATAAATTTTCCTTGATTACAGTTAAAAGTGGGTGGTAAATGAAAACTCTCTACCAATGTGCTAAATAAATAAATTTGGACTGTGTCAACAAAAAAAAATCATTGAATTGTACCTTTTAAGACACGAATTAACTTTATCCCCCCTCCTTAGGGTACTTAATATTAGCATACTAGGCATTGGGATGCCTGTTAAGCTATATTAAGTAAAATTAAAAAAAGAAAACCTTTTAGCTTTCTCCATACTCATAATTTTTATCAAAATTAAATAATAAAGCCTTTCATAAAAATAACTTCAGCCCAGGATAAAAAGATAACACAAATTATCTTTCGCCCTTCCGTAGAACAGCCAACAACGATTACCCAATTTCTTTTTCCTTTTTGTTCGCTCGTTTCCATTTAGTAAATTTTAATTGCTATTTACTCATTTTCTCAGCAGATTATAAGCGTTAAACTTAATTAGCTTCAATTTCTTTTTGTGGAAAACACGGAGCGAATAGGTTTTTAGTTTACTTATGCTTCCGGCAAACAGCGAGCACGTCGGGACAGCAGCGCGGCATCGTCGGATGAAAACACGTTTCCTTGCCTAGCAAAGAAGCACGCGTCACGTCGCCACTTCACCTGGCGCGTCACGGACGTTTTTTCATATGACACTGACGCGCTGAGATTCCGTTAACGTCACGTCGCGTTTGCTGTTTGCCGGAAGCTTTATAGTCCGGGGAACGTCGGGTAAACATGAAAGTTAGATTGGCTGATTTTTTGATATGTAGTTCTCCCTCCTCTTGCAGGTAGATCCTCGGCTGTGACTTTGACTTTTAGAGCTGTCACTGATATGTCAAAAAATGCAGACCTTTGTCATATATTACACAGCCCCACAAAAAAAAGTTTATACACAAGAATAACATGTGCATTCTCATGTATTTTTTTACGCTGAATTCCAATCCGTGCTTAGAACTCGCCCGTCACCTCTG
Source organism: Listronotus bonariensis (assembly GCA_014170235.1). Classification (NCBI taxonomy): domain Eukaryota; kingdom Metazoa; phylum Arthropoda; class Insecta; order Coleoptera; family Curculionidae; genus Listronotus; species Listronotus bonariensis. Next base: position 70,997 of record JACEGR010005139.1, read on the forward strand.
GAATTGGCCCCAGTGGCCTCTATAGCCCTAAAATACGATTTTCGGGATAAGGCGGGGTTGAGGGTGCATTCTAAACCCAAAGCCGGAGTAGTGCTTGCCAGGCCTACGGCTTATTAAACTTTTCTATTTGGGCTGGAAAAATAACTCCTTAGGGGCCGAAGAATCATATTTTAAACGTAGCAATCACAACAGTGATCTTTTCAGGTACATTTTAATTCTGGACCTTACACTATGCGCAACAAATTTATGGCCTGTTGAAATTTTTAGTTTGGGACCGGAAAAATAACCCCCAGGGGCCGGAAAATAGTTTTTATAGGTACTTGGCAATTACAAAAATGAGATTTTCATGTAATTTTAAATTTTGGTACCCATTCTGATCTCAAAAGTTTTTGGCCAGCTAAAATTTTCAGTTTGGGGCCGGGACAATGACCTCTTAGGAGCGCGGTTTTGACGTCCCAATCGTGACATTGTCATTTTTATATACTTAATTTAAACGTAAATAACGTCTGAAACACAATTTTCTGGCCCCTAAGAGTTATTCTTTGGCTTTTTCGAGCACAGAATGAGTTTCAACACTTAGAAATACATAAAAATGCTATTGTTCTGATATCTAATTCTAAAAAACTATTTTCCTGTCTTTGGGGGCCTTAAAATATGTTTTGTCAAAAATATTTATCTATAATCATACCAAGCCATAATTTAATTAAATTCACAGACACTCGTTTTTATTTAATAAATTTTAATTGCTATTTTCTCATTTTCTGAGCAGATTATAAGCGTTAAACCTAATTAAGTTTAATTTATTTCTTTGTGGAAAACACGGGGTGACTACGTTTTTGGGTTTATTAACATAGGTTCACTTACCTCTTGTTCAAAAGACTGGTAAGGATTTTTAATTTATTTTTTGAGTTAGCTTACTTGGAATTGACAGCTTTAAATAGTGATTTAGTTTAAGGGATGTGGATGTCGCTAATTAACAATTAGAAAGTTCAAATTGACCCCCAAACACCTGGAGCTCAGGAACGCCGACGTACGTCATCTTTAAAATTCATGCGAGGAGAAAAAAATTTGGTGTCCTGGGGTTTTTGGGTCGCTTAATTTAAATATGGCATCAGCCAACACCTCATAGACACCTGGTGCGCAACAACAACAACAGTTTTAAAATTCCAAGTATTTCCGGAGATATCCGAAAAACCCGAAAAATTAGAAATTTGTTTTATTTTTTCCTGGTCTTATTTAAAATCGGATTTATAAATAATTTGCACTTTTGCATTACCACTTTTTCTGCTCTATCTAATGGTGGTATTTTCATAAAATTGATGGTAAGATGGTAAGATCCTAAATCTCAGAAAATGCAAAACAATTTAAAGGAATTTTGCATGATTCCGCGAAAATTAATAATTATACCGTCATATCGTCATTGTTGGGAAAAACAAATGATATATTATTAACTTTAATATTTTTTCCTAAGGCTTTTCTGATATTTAAGATAAATTACAGTTAAAAATTATTAAATATGTTTTGCTTGTTAGCTTCACCTGAGTGGCAAAAAGCTAAAAGAAGTTCCGCATTACAATAATTGTTATTTTATAAGTAAATCATTTAATAATTTATTATTTATGTATTTTAAAGTTATTATTGCTTACTTAACCAATGTATTAGTTTAAAATGTAGTACCTACTTACTAATTTTATCGAATTCTGAGAAATACAGGGCATTAGAACAATAAAATCATAAGGTGAATTTGAAATAAAACTGGCATTGAAAAATCAATATTTAAATAACAGGACCGTATTTAAAAATGTAAGTTAGTGATGTTGGGGAGTTTTCGTTGAGTTTGGCTTGGTTTAATAAAGTAATTTATTAACTTAAAATGTAGAGGCAATTATTATTATAAAATTTTTAAAATTTAAAAAATACAGGTCGGTATTAGGAATAAACCTTAATGTGTGAATTTGTATTAAAATAGGCAGTTCAAATAAAATACCACCATTGGATAGAGCAGAAACAGTGGCAGTGCAAAAGTGCAATTTATTTTTAAATCCGATTTTAAATAAGACCAGAAAAAAAACTAGTTTTTTTCGGTTTTTTCCGGATATCTCCGGAAATACTTGGAATTCTAAAACTATTTAAATGGTAAAGTATTAGGTACATAAAACCTCAACTTTGTTTTCATTTAACCGACTTTGTATCTCTTACAATCTCCAAGATGCCCATACTGGTCCTCCTTATCTTGGACACGTTGTATATTTTTGTAAATAATTTTAATAAAAAAACAAAAATATTTTTCCTACTTTATTAATAAAACAACTAGCATCCGTTTTTCATTACGTAGTCTTACTTCCTACACCTAATATAAAAAATATTCATTTTATGTCTCCATGCAATCCATCTATTTTAAAAGCATTTTAAAAGCATTACTTTCCCATTTTTATTAAGTTAATACCCTTTTAAAAAAGTCTCTTTTAACTGCAGCCTCCAAATAACTTTTCATTTAAATGGCAAGGAAACTTATTGTAAGAAGTCCTTTGTTTTTTCTTAATTCTTTAATGGCTGAAAATAGCGAGTCTGTTCTTATTTCAGAGCATTAAAATTTTTAATTTTAGTTTTTATTCTTGAAATTTTTAATTTAATATTATTCTGCTGCTTGGAAAAATTATTTAAATTATTTTGTTATTGCGTTTTTAAAAATTACATATATAGAAAAAATACGAGGTCTTTAAGACGTCTGTTCAAAAATGCTACCACAAATTTCTTGGTCCAAAATAAAACAATCGATAACAATTATTCGTCTTTGTCGAAAAGTAAATGGTTTATAAAATACAAGGTCTGAAACTTTCACTAAATTTTCTAGTAAGAAAATTTTAAAAAATAAATAAACAATATACAAAGTGTATAAAGGTATAAAAATAAAATAAAACATTTGACACTCTTTCATACGATTAGTTTCTTGATTAGGGATATTGCAAAAAAATCAAAACCGTACGAAGGGGGTGGCAATGGAGGCAATCGCTCCCCCAACCCCAGGAGACAGATTTAAAGGTTTTGTTTTTTATACTTTGTCTCTGTCTCTAAAATATCTTTCAAACCAAACGGTTAGTTGTGGCGATATTTTGTGCCAAGAAACCACAAGACAATAATTTTTTTACCAGAGTTATTGAATAACAAGGCTAAAAAAATTTTGACTACCCGGCCGCTTTAAAAACACAGCTTTCCTTTATTTTTTAAATTCAATTCATTATGGATCAGTTAGACGAAATTTAAAAATCTAACAATATAGTCGAATAATTGCTAACAAATAATTTTAACTCTTTACCTAATGATAATAAATTTTACATTATTATTTTTTTATTTTGTTACTTTTCCAGAAAATTCGGTTTTTAACAATTTGCCAGTGCAGTGTACCCACAGAGTTAAAAATAAAGCCACTACTACTCTCTAAACCCCTTTTTAACCAAGGCTTAAAATTTTAAATAAAACAAAACCACAAACGTATATTTTGTTTATTTAAATCACTTAAAATAATATGCAACATACAACGAAAAAAAATATCTAAGGAAAGTGGCATTAACGTTAACGCAATATTGGTCGAAACCATGATCTCAAATTAAAAATATAGTTTTTACTGTAAGTAATTTTTTGAAAATAAATCCATTGACCATAAGAGGAACACTTTGATAGCAAATATTTTAATTCTTAAATTTGAGATAAAAAAGTTAATTTTTGGTTATTTTTAGAGAAAATCAAAAATTTTAAAAGCAAATTCTCTATTTGCATTTTTTTTGTAGATTTATTCAAACTTTATCGACAAATCTTAATATTTTGCAAAAAATCTGCTTTTCTTATAAATACAAATGCAGGATTTGCAATTAAAAGTTTTATTTTGTATAGGAGCCCCCAAATGTGTATAAGCAAAAATTAGTGAAAGAAAATTTTTAATGGGATTGTCGGTTAAATTCGAAAGTGGGGTTCTTTTGGGGCCCCTCAAAACACGCTACGCCACTGGCCTGACCCTACTCCTTTTTAATTGGCTTACCCCGTTTTTAAATAGTCAAAGCTTTCCTAGATTTACCAGTTTAAAAAAATTACTAAAAAAATAATATTTATATAGATCAATACGTTAAATAAAAATATACAAAATCTGAAGGTAATAACCATGGGGTTTGTTAATATTAACAAAATTGCAATATTTATTTAGCTATTTGAGTTGTGGATTATAATTAACAACTAAATTGCGGTATCGAAAATAAAATAAATAATGATTTTATGCACAGATATAAATTTTGCCAAAGCTTTGCCAAAATTCATTAGGGATTTCGTTATTAACTTTCATTCATATTTATATTTATTTTTTTGTTTATATTTTGTTCACGAAAATAAAAGATTGCACCATTTTAAAATATACTAGAATACGCGGTGTTTTATAAATGTCTATAAAAAATGCTTTTACAAATTTCTTGGGGGTTAAAATACATTGCCAACGTAAAGGTTGGAATAAATTCATTTAAAATTCCATGGTACGTTTAACTGAAAAACGCTCGAACACGTCGATTTTGTTTTTAGCTGTCGGTTTTTTAATATAAATTTATGTATACAGGGTGGCCCAAAAAATAAGTTACGGTCATTAACTTAATTTTTTTAAATGTAAACACCTATTTTTTATTTTAGATTTAGGTTCTACATCAAATTCTAAGTACATTTCATGTACCATGTCCTATACCTAAACTCGACCGTTGACGATTGAACACAATAAAAGGCTATTTTTGGAAGATTTATTTATATCAAGCAAACCTATCAGTTATTGTTTGCTTATTTACATTTGGTTGTTGTTTGTGGTTGTTTGATTGTCAACTTGTCACAATTTGTTTACTTCAAATAATTTTGTGTGAATTTAGAGTGATTTAGATGCCTTAGCAAAGTTTTGCTTGTGTTAAGTTTATCAAAAGATAAAATTAAAATTTCAAAAAATAGTACGTCTTAGTGAGCGAGAGCGAATAGAGATTTTGATGATGATTGGTTATGGAAACAGGATGCGCACTCAGATGGAAGTCTGTGAAATTTATAATGCCAAGTATCCTGATAGGCCACGTATATCTCAAAGTACTGTCAGTAAAATAGAAAAGAAATATCGGGATTTGGGTCATGTCAGGGATAATTATACGAAAGGTCGGTCAAGTATATCAGAAGGGAAGCAACTAAATGTTTTGCTGGCAGTTGAAGAAGATTGCCATAAAGCGACTCGCAATATTGCGTTAGAAAATCAGATGTCCCAGACATCCGTCGTTAAGTATTTAGGTATAAATAAATGGCACCCTTACAAAGTCCAATTGGTTCATGAACTAAATGAAGATGACCCAGATAGGCGTTTAGAATTTTGTGAGAGACCCATGGACTTGTGCCATGACAATCCACAGTTTTCAAAAAAATTGAATTTTCTGATGAGGCAACGTTTTGTCTTCATGGTAGTGTAAACCGGCAAAACTGACGATATTGGGCTACTGAAAATCCGCACTGGATGATGGAGTGCCACAGCCAAGTCCCTCAAAAAAGTAAATGTTTGGGCTGGGGTGATTGAAAACAGGGTTATAGAGCCCTTTTTCTTTGAAGAAAACTTGAATGGTGAGAGGTATTTAGAGTTTTTAGAAAATGATTTGGTTCCATGCCTTGCCACTTTATACCCCGATCCATAAGACCCGGATATACCAGATAATTCCTTATGGTATCAGCAAGATGGAGCTCCAGCCCATTACACTCGTCCCGTGCGCCAGTACCTGGATACCGTTTTCCCTGGACGTTGGATTGGTCGGAGAGGTGCAATTGAATGGCCGGCCAGATCGCCGGATTTGACCCCTTTAGATTTTTTTGTGGGGGTATCTTAAGTCCAAAGTTTATGTTAATCGGCCAAACAACATCGAAAAATTAAAAATTAGAATAACGGACGAAATAAGATTGATAGAACCTTCTGTTATCGATAACGTTTTACAAGAATTTCAGCATCGACTGGGATATTGCCAAGAGGTTCGTGGCGGCCATTTCCAACACTTAATAAATTAATTAAAATATTTTGATGTACTCTTGCTTGATATAAATAAATCTTCCAAAAATAGAATTGTTCAATCGTCAACGGTCGAGTTTAGGTATAGGACATG